>JAWNMG010000785.1:0-48857 GCA_035044245.1 Drosophila nr. fundita
AAACTTGATATAAGCATGGTTTTTATTACATTTAATTTAAATGCAAATTTTTACTGTTTCATAAGTTTTAAAATTGAGTTAACAAAAAAAAAACACTATTTAATATAGTTATATTAATACATTATTAATTATGTTTATAATATACTGATTTTAAAAGTAAATGAAAGCAAACGCGTTTTTAGAACAAAAAATCATGAATGAAGCATATAAATATATACAATTGATGTATATATTTATATATACATATATATATATACAAATATACCGCATACATATGCCAAGTTTTTACATATTGTTTTATTTCTTTTGTTCTCATTTCATTTACATTTTTTGTGTGCCTCAAGCCTCACGACACAGACGCAACAAACAAAAAGTAATAGTGCATTAGTAGATATTAAAAAAGAGTTCAAATGATAAGCAAAAATCATAATCGTATTCACAAATTAATCAATGAAAATAGACTTGATCCACTACCCCTCCCCCTCCCAACAAGCGAAGTCAACAAAATATATACACTGTACATATAGCCGAGTTATACAATTATACAGATATAGACACATATATATATACATATATATATATATTTTTAATACGCCGAAAAGCAAACCGACAAAATCAAGTTATAGTCCATAAGCCATATTGAAACAGAAAAGAAAACAAGACAAAAAACCAAATGCAATAAACTAATTCTAAGTCGTTAGTTGGACCCAGTCAGTGGACAGCCCTAACATGTCTGTCCAGTTGGCAGCACGAACGAAACAGCAAAAAAAAACTCGAAAATCAAAGCGAAAAATAGCAAAAGACAGAAAATCAAGAAAGTAAAACAAACAATATATAGATAAGTACGAGTATATTATGTACTTGCAACAATATGTGGTTCTGGGGAAACAAAGCATTAACTTTCAAAAAAACGACAAACGTTTTTTAATGGTAGTCAAATTTAAAGTTACCACTTAACAACACTGGCAGCAAAACAAGAAAGTGTGCGGCAAGCCGACCTTGAAATACCCTTGCAGGCAGGTTGATAATACTTCACAATTGGCTCCTATGGCAGCTAAATATACGAGAAATATATTGATATATATAACAGTCCGATCGGGGCATTAAAATTTGTTAATTTAATAGTCACTGCTGATGTCTCATTCCAAGCAATTCCAACTTCCCCAATTGAGAGATTCAAAAGATTTATATATAGTAATTAGTAAGTACTCCACATTTGCATATGTAACCCCTGTAAGGGTATTCAGAAGTTCACAAATCAAAAGCATTAAAACGAGAAATAAGAAACAAACGCAAAATTTCGTGAAGCGCAATTTTATTGTGCAATATGGGAATTAATTGTAATAATATATTATGAATTATACTGTTAAATTTTCCAAAAGCTGTAAATAAATTGAATGCAACTTTACACGTAAAAAATTACACACAAACACACATATGTATGTATATACATGTTTATATAATAAATATATATATTTTTATATATATACAACTAAAGAAAAGGAAATGGAGATAACCTTAATATTATAGTTAAATTTTTTCAAAACGACAACAAAATAAATAAGCAACAATCTTGCATAAATATTACAAATAACAGAAGAAATCAACAGAAGAATCGAAAATATGTCAAGAAGAGGGAACGAAGCATAGTTGATAATTATGTATATTTTGTTAAGCGTTATTGTAGTGCAAAATATAAGCAAAAACGAAGAGAATTAAGTTTTAAGCCGGAAATTTAGACGAACAACAGAATTAAAAAGAACACCTAAAACAAAAAGGAGAAGCAAAAACCACAATAAAAACATCAAAATCAAGAATTGTTCATTAACAAAGTAAAGTTTACAAGAAACACAAACATATATTAATATTAAAAACAAAAAAATAAAAATAGTAATAATATATATACGTATATAATATGTATATATATGTATATATATATATATATATATATATATATATATATATATATATATATATATTTTGTACAAATATAATTAATGACAAAACGAAAGAAAACAAGAAAAACAAGAAGAATAAGAAGAAGCAAAAACCAAGTACACTTATTAAAGTTTAAGCAACAAAACAAAAACTAAAAAAAAACAACCAATTTAATATGCAATTACCGTAACAGTAGTTGATAAATCAAAATAAAAACAAAATTGTAACATTTAAAAAAATTTGATTGGGTTTATTTCAATTTAAGCAATCAAAAATCTTGAGATCAATTCGCCTCATGGTGTGAAACTTGGCTTCAACAGTTTGCTAGAGTTAACAGAACATTTTGACACTATGCGCTTCTCTGTTAGCTTGAGGCGTAAGTAACGTGCTGCTGTTAACTTGTTAACAGTCGTTTTAAGCTTCTCTGCATAAGAAACAATTGCAATTGAAACTCCCAACAAACTGATGTATTCTATGGGTAGTGCTCTAGTCTACGTTAGTTTCCGTTGTTTAACAAAATATTAATTTGGAGTTGAAACACATTTCAGTGCAATAACAGTTTTCTGTGTTGTAAAAAGCGTTGCCGGCCAAATTTAACACTTTGCAGCACTGGATTTTTGTTTTTTGACGTTCCTCGTGGTAAGAAATTCTTTTTGGCTTCTGTTTCGCTTGTGTTGGAATAAATAAATTACACTTTTGATTAATATTGTTAACCGGGGAAGTGTTATGCTTATCAATCAATCAAAATTAACACATTACATAAAAAAGTGGGTTGCTGTGTAAATTTAAACGAAAATGAATGCCGACGACAACAATCGTTACACCAAATCGCAACGACGCAGGCGCCAGAGGCAGAATCTACGTCTTTCCAAACAAATGAATTGTGCTATTAGAGAAGATAATTTCGGCATGGAACCGAAGAGGGACGAGGCGCCGAAGAAAACAGTAAAGACAAACAAATCTGGCAAAGAGTGTCGTAATCAAAAGCGCTGCGCCGAAGCAATGACGGCGAAATATTATTAAAAACGAGAGGCTGTACGACGACACCCAACAAATTACGGATGACGAGGATGAGGACAAGGCAGACGAACAGCAGCAGCAGCGATATGCTGTTGGACTAAGTGTAACCGTTAAAAAGGAGCAACAGGAACAACAGCAACAACAGCAGCAGCAGCAGCTCAATGCCTTCCAAATAACCAAATCAAGCGTGAAGTGCGTCTGTCCGACTCGACCAGCATTAGCAGCGGAAGTGCCAGTGCCAGCAGCAGCTCAGACAGTGCCGCCGGTGACCGGGACCCGGCGAAACGCTCCAAATACCCGGAATTCCAGCAGCAATCACGACAGTGTTGAGTGTGCCGCCAGCAATGTAGCAACACAAAATCCCGCCAAAAAGGATATTGTAAAAATCAACAAATTGGGCGTGGTCAGCAGCAGCAAAAACAATCATCTCTACGGGGCTGGGAGCAGCAGCAACTGCAGCAGCAGCAGTGTGCACTTGCATTAATCCATTTTAATGATTTTACAACCAACATTTCTTAATTTACTATTAAAATTCGAATCATTGTAGCAAAATAACATGACTATTAAAAACATTTTAAAACCTGAGCTAAATCTTATTAAATAATCTTGTAGAACAAAATGAAGTAGAGTAAATAAAATAAATGTCACAATTCGCAGATTGGTAGATATGTTCGCAGGGAAATACGTTTGTAATTTTCATAGAAATCTCAGTTCTGTTTATCAGCTTGAATTTGGTTCACTTATTGATCAAACACCCCATGAATTTTGTATTAGGAAAAACGAGATACTGCTGCAGGAGGCAATCAGGCGAAAGCATGCCGCTGACTCGGAGCGCGACTTCTTTAAACAGATGACCCTATACTTGGAGGCGATTGTCTACTTTCTGCTAACCGCCGATGCCATGGAACGGAGCAACATGGAGGCCACGTGGACCATGTACAAGGACACCCTAACCCTAATTAAGTGAGTAAAGTGTGCCACACTCTACAGTTTATTTATTTAATTCAAAAACCCACATTCAAACAAAGCTATTTAATAATTGTTTCGTCATGAAAATAGTTCACATTATTATTATAATTATTGGTTTCTTTTAAGAAGTTGACGATCAATAATATATGATATTATTTGTGGTGGCTTGAGAATAGAGAGGGTGCATTTGAGATAGGGAAGTATTTTGAGCCTGAGTTGAGGAAGTGGCTACATACAGAAAGGATGAATATTAGAATTGTAGATCAATTAAGACGTGTACATCGTTTAAAATCTGATCGGTATTTTGGCTTTTGTGTATTTCTAGTGGAAGTTTAATCTGTGCCAAAAGTTGGAAAGATTCTTGAAAGTGTTTTTTTCTGCTATTCAGCTTGTAGTACTAACTAAAATTTTATTGAACTTGGAGTAGTAACCAAAATTATGGAAATTAGACAAATTAAAATAAGTTTTATTTATTAGCTAACTTAGCTTTAACTTTACGACTGATTTACACTTAACTAATAATTTTGGTTTTGAATTAATTTAATTAATTAATTAATTTAATTTATTTTTAAATTAAATGTCTTTAATTGAATATTGAATTTTCTAAATTTGAACATTTTAAAGTTTGTGAACGGCATTAATAAAAAATATATATTTCTTTGCAGATTCATTTCCTCGAAGAATCGACCGTATCAGCAGTCAACGAATGGGAAGCACGAATCCCACAATATAGTCGCCATACTCAGGTACAATATTTGCCATGATGTTGTGTGCGAATTTATTCAACTCACTGTCATTGTCACTGTCTATTCACAGTTTGCGCTGCCAATCACTGATATCCTTAAAGCTTTACAAATTGCGACGTGCCAATTGTCGTGCGATAATCGCTAGCTGCTCCGAATTCTTTCGCACCGGTGGCCGTGGCGATATTTTGAATGGCAACACACTGTCCTCCATATGACCATCGAACTCAGTGGGCTCGCAGGTATGTACATAAATACATGCATAATTATAATAGATATGAATACTAAACGATTTTTACATTTTTTGGCAATTTAGGGATCCGGTTCGAATACGCCGCCTGGCAGAATAGTGCCTCAAGACATACACAATCAGCTGTGCCGGCAGAACGAGTATCTCACCTATGTGAACAGTGCGCACGATCTGTGGGATCAGGCCGATCGTTTAGTGCGCACCGGCAATCATATAGGTAAGCAAGCTCTTTATATAAATCACAGCTGGAATTGTTTTAGTTAATTGTGTTTTATTCATGGCAGACTTCATCCGCAAGCTGGATCACGAGAATGGGCCGATGACGCTGCATAGCACCATGCATGAGGTGTTTCGCTATGTTCAGGCGGGTCTCAAAACGCTACGCGACTCAGTCTCGTATCCCCCGTCACAGTAGCGATAACTTTCGCCCCAACATCGATTCCAACAACAAAAAGAGCAACAGCAACATCATCACCAACACCACCACCAAACGTGTCTAAATGAAAGTCAGGCCAAATTAGCAACTATTATTATTATAATTATAAATAATATAATGTATACAATCAGCAGCAGAACAGCTTCAAATTCAGACGTTTAGTTTAGAGAAACCTTCCAACCTTTCAACACCAACAAACACCAACAACAACAACAATGCATCAGCAGATAACTGTTTTTTGTTATTAATTTGTAGTTAAAATCCTTTTTATACGTTATAAGCATTATGCACACCATTTACTTATTTCCTTATGCTCAATTTTTAATTGGTTGCTTTTTTAGGCATTTTAAGCTTTATATTTATGCATAGTTTTATTTAATACGATATTGCTACACACAAACACACACAGATTGTAGAAATCAAGTTTTTCTATCTACATAAATATATGTTTCCTAGATTGTAAGCAAAGTGAAAGTGGCACCCATTTAAACTTTAGTTGAATTTTGTTTTTTATTAATGGGTTCTTAATATTTATGTTAGTTAATTCCTCTTTGTCGTTTGCACATATACACATATATGTATTAATACATATATGTATATATATATAGCATATATATATATAGCTGGCCGAAATTGTGAATGCGCCTTAAAACATCAACAGCAAGAATAACAACAAAAATCACAACAAAACTCATACATTTTTAATATATTGTATATAAACAGGAACAATAGATAAGCAAAAAAAAAAACTACAAATTCAAAAGAAAAACTTGATATAAGCATGGTTTTTATTACATTTAATTTAAATGCAAATTTTTACTGTTTCATAAGTTTTAAAATTGAGTTAACAAAAAAAAACACTATTTAATATAGTTATATTAATACATTATTAATTATGTTTATAATATACTGATTTTAAAAGTAAATGAAAGCAAACGCGTTTTTAGAACAAAAAATCATGAATGAAGCATATAAATATATACAATTGATGTATATATTTATATATACATATATATATATACAAATATACCGCATACATATGCCAAGTTTTTACATATTGTTTTATTTCTTTTGTTCTCATTTCATTTACATTTTTTGTGTGCCTCAAGCCTCACGACACAGACGCAACAAACAAAAAGTAATAGTGCATTAGTAGATATTAAAAAAGAGTTCAAATGATAAGCAAAAATCATAATCGTATTCACAAATTAATCAATGAAAATAGACTTGATCCACTACCCCTCCCCCTCCCAACAAGCGAAGTCAACAAAATATATACACTGTACATATAGCCGAGTTATACAATTATACAGATATAGACACATATATATATATATATATATATATATATATTTTTAATACGCCGAAAAGCAAACCGACAAAATCAAGTTATAGTCCATAAGCCATATTGAAACAGAAAAGAAAACAAGACAAAAAACCAAATGCAATAAACTAATTCTAAGTCGTTGATTGGACCCAGCAAGTGGACAGCCCTAACATGTCTGTCCAGTTGGCAGCACGAACGAAACAGCAAAAAAAAACTCGAAAATCAAAGCGAAAAATAGCAAAAGACAGAAAATCAAGAAAGTAAAACAAACAATATATAGATAAGTACGAGTATATTATGTACTTGCAACAATATGTGGTTCTGGGGAAACAAAGCATTAACTTTCAAAAAAACGACAAACGTTTTTTAATGGTAGTCAAATTTAAAGTTACCACTTAACAACACTGGCAGCAAAACAAAATTTGTTAATTTAATAGTCACTGCTGATGTCTCAATCCAAGCAATTCCAACTTCCCCAATTGAGAGATTCAAAAGATTTATATATAGTAATTAGTAAGTACTCCACATTTGCATATGTAACCCCTGTAAGGGTATTCAGAAGTTCACAAATCAAAAGCATTAAAACGAGAAATAAGAAACAAACGCAAAATTTCGTGAAGCGCAATTTTATTGTGCAATATGGGAATTAATTGTAATAATATATTATGAATTATACTGTTAAATTTTCCAAAAGCTGTAATATATATATAAGCACACATATATTAATATTAAAAACAAAAAAATGAAAAAAAAAAAAACAATATATATACGCATATATATATATATATACATGCTAGAGAACAGCATGTTATTTGCATTTAACATTTTGACATTATGCGCTTCTCTGTTAGCTTGAGGCGTAAGTAACGTGCTGCTGTTAACTTGTTAACAGTCGTTTTAAGCTTCTCTGCATAAGAAACAATTGCAATTGAAACTCCCAACAAACTGATGTATTCTATGGGTAGTGCTCTAGTCTACGTTAGTTTCCGTTGTTTAACAAAATATTAATTTGGAGTTGAAACACATTTCAGTGCAATAACAGTTTTCTGTGTTGTAAAAAGCGTTGCCGGCCAAATTTAACACTTTGCAGCACTGGATTTTTGTTTTTTTCGCGTTCCTCGTGGTAAGAAGTTCTTTTTGGCTTCTGTTTCGCTTGTGTTGGAATAAATAAATTACACTTTTGATTAATATTGTTAACCGGGGAAGTGTTATGCTTATCAATCAATCAAAATTAACACATTACATAAAAAAGTGGGTTGCTGTGTAAATTTAAACGAAAATGAATGCCGACGACAACAATCGTTACACCAAATCGCAACGACGCAGGCGCCAGAGGCAGAATCTACGTCTTTCCAAACAAATGAATTGTGCTATTAGAGAAGATAATTTCGGCATGGAACCGAAGAGGGACGAGGCGCCGAAGAAAACAGTAAAGACAAACAAATCTGGCAAAGAGTGTCGTAATCAAAATCGCTGCGCCGAAGCAATGACGGCGACTACGACTACGAAGAGATCAGCGCACACAATGGACATACAATGTCAGCAGGGTACAGAGATGTTGGCATATAGCGCCGGCCAGTGGCTCACTGATCTGGACCATCAAAAGATCACCTATTATATGGGAATGACAAAACATCTGCAGTGGAAGCAACAACAACAGCAACAGATTTTCGACCCACGCCTTTTTGAAGCTCAGGCACATAAGAGATTCAAGCTGGATCAGTTTTCAAGCACGGATTATCAAATGTCAGCGTAAGGTGAGTATCTTGGTATATAGAACCGACTATATAGAACAGCTCATTAGAATGTTAGTATATCAAACATTGTGGCTGTCACACATTGTTATATTTTTGTAGCTTCAAATATTCGGGAAGGAGCTAAAGACAATTTAAATAAAAGTCAGGCACAAATAATACATCTGATATTTATTAGTATAATATAATTAATGAATTCCAGTCATGGAAATAAAATAACAATTTTGCAGAGGTCGACTTTTATATGAATACTGGACTGCAAATTACTTTTTATTGTTGTGTGCACAATTTGGCGGGTGGCATAACTGTGTTTACTTAAGCAGAGCTTAAACTGGAAATATGCAAACACGCACATGTACATACACATATTTAGTGTGCATGTATTTCATGTAAACACTTGCTGCTTGCTGTACTACAGGGACAGCGAGAGAGAGAGAGTAAACCACAAGAATAGCAGCAACAAAACACAATTCCCGTTAAGAGGGGGGAGTTAAGGATAGCGAGCAGATAGCGAGTGTAAAGGGGCAACTTCCCCCGCACAAAGTTCAATGGTCTTTTGACACAAATGATGTCAAGTTGAGCTTCTTGGCTGCTGCTTCCGCCTGGTGTTTTCGTCGGCATTCGTCGGCACTCAACACTCCGCAGTTGGCACTCGACGCTCGTCACTCGGTTTTCAGCCTTCGGCTCATTTCGGCGGACACTACGCTGCTCAAGTCAGCTGCCGTTTTGCAAATCCTTTTGTGTCTGTGTGTTGCGTCTCTGTGTATGTGTGCTTAACTATTTGTTTGGGTGCCCAGCGATGGCTAGCTGCGGATATGCGGCCGGCGTGCTCTGCCATGCTGTCTCTTTCTCTCTCGCTCTCTTCGCCTGAGCTGAGAACCTACCGCAATTCATTTCTTGTTCGTCGTCGACGTTGCTGCATTTCCTTGTTTATGTTTTGTAGCCAAATGTAGGGTATTCGGCTAAGTGCTGGAGCGTGAGAGAGAGCACAATCAAGTTCCAGAGAGGAAAGAGAGCATGTGCAGCAGTACCGTTCTATTGTTGACTGACTGTTGCAGCGAATGTGCTGCTGCTTTTGCTGCTGCTGCGGTCGCTGTTGCAGTCGCTGTCGCAGTAATTGGTGCTTCTGTACCTGCGCATTCGGCGCTGCAGCTTTTTGTTATTGTTGTGTCGCTCCATCTTTCGCTTTTTCTTTTCTTCTCCGTTTATTGTAGCAAATTTTGTGTTGCTTGCACCATGGTGCGCACATATATACACTTTTTAATTACAGTTTCAAAATTAGTATTATATTTTGGTTTGCCAAAAATGTTTTTATATGCTTATTTTATTTTATTTTTGAATTATCTCTATATATTTATTTATTTCTGATAAAAGTAAAATACACAATAGTAAAGAAATAAATTAAAAAATTAAAGATATAAAATAAAAATGTATGTAAAATATATACCCTTATATAGTATTATTTTACTGTACAAATTTCATTATTTTGATTTTGTTAAATAAAATTTGTTTTTATACTGAACAAACTATCTCTTAATATCTCCTAGTCGAGCAATGTTTATTTAATTTTTCCTAACCGGGTATAATAGAGAAATCACGCATAATTAGGTATAAAATCAAGCTTCAGATACCAATTTCAAAATGTTTAATTTTAATAGATGTTAAACCTACCTTTTTTGTTGAAGATTTGCTTTAAAATAACTATAAATTTTCGAGCTTTTATAGAAACCAGAACAATTTTTCGTTATTTTTTTCGCTTATATTAAACATACAAAATATATTTAAAATCAAAAATATGTTGAGAAATGAGTCTTGCTTGAGAACTGAACATTTTGTGACAGTGTGCGCGCCAATGCAAAAAACTACGCAGCTTTGCATCAGCAGCTTTCGCCTCAACCGTTATTTCGCGCAACTGTAGCGCCAAATGATTGGGGAGAGCGAGAGTCGCTGCTGCAGTTAGCTGCGCTGTCGACGTCGACATCGAACATCAACGTTGCCGTTGTCCTGGCTGCATTTATCCTGGCGGCAATTGAACACTTTAATCATTTAGTTCTTGCACTCTCCGGCAGCAAGTTGTGTTTTTTGATTATCGTCGTATCGTCGTCGTTTATAAATTGTTGTATATCGGTATAACACACACATCTAGCATACTTACACACACATACACATAAATAGACACATATGCATATACATAAACTTATACATTGGCATATGCATACTTGCAGCGTATGCATCGCGTATATTGCGTGAAACGGTTAAAAATCTACAATTCAGTGCGTGTATTTTAAAACTCATTTCAAGCGAACCAAGTTAAATGTTTTCTTAAAAAAAGACAAAAGTCGAAATAAGTGAAGAATACATACATACACATATGCATCTATTTTTGCGGCATTCAAATCAAATGAAAATAAAGTAAGCTGAAGGAGAAAAAATAATGTAATGGCGAATTGCTACTGTTGTTGTTTTTGCTGTTGTAATTGCATATTAGCATGTTAAGTGTGCCCACACCCATGGTCGATTTTTCGCATTTATGTGGGTACACATACACAAACACACACATGCAGACACATACACTTGCATATGCATCTCTCGATAGTAAAAACTTGACTCAATGGGCGGCCCAGCGTCGCAGAGCGCATTTCTCTATACTTTGCTGCTAAATGCCGCCTACACACACTCATACTCACACACACACATTTACACGCCGCTGCTGCGTTTCGTGCAGCGCCGGCTGCAGCCGACGTTTAACCCAAAAAAAACGCAGTCGACGCTTGCAGCTACAAAGCGCGCTCTCAAGCTTACGCTCTCTCTTGCTCTCCTGCTCTTTTGCTCTCTTTGTATTGCCTAACTTGAGGCGCCGTCGGCTGCCAGCTGCTGCTGCTGCAGCTGTTGTTAACTGCGCTGCGACTGCATTAACTCTCTTTCTCTTAATATTTGTCTACATTCTGCCGCACCCAAAATCAAAGTGCTGCTGCTGCTGCTTCTTCTTGTTGTTATTTCGAGAGCCTTCGGCTGATTTTTGCTTTTGCTTTTTGCCTACTGCAAGGTGTGTCACTTTTTTGTTTTGTTCTTACGCTTTTGCCACACTTTGCATGCGACGGGCGAAAAGCAGAGAGGAGAGAGCAGACGACACGCTTTCGAAATATCCTTCGCTTTGCGAGAAGCGTCCATCAATTAAGCGGAAACTATTTGAAACAATTTATGAATGAAAATAACTGGCTTGTGTGTTACACTAGTTTTATTTCTTCAAACGTAGTTAAGTTTCTGGGAATGGAGATTCCATGTTTGGTTTTAATTTGTTTTTGCTAAAGTGGGATTAATCGATTGTTAGGAGAGCTAGAAGCAATAATGAGAATATCGATTCGAACTAAAGAATTTATATGATATAAACATTAAAAAAGTGTTGATCAAGCGACTTATTTCTGAAAATACCAATTTTTTTTCGAAGAATTATAGAAAAGCAGATAGCTGAAAAATGTTGTATATATATATATATATATATATATATATATATTTTTTTTTTTATATATTTGATCTTAAAAGAAGAAAAGCAAACTGATCTAATGAGGCAATCGTTGTAGTGGTTGGGTAATCAACTATCCAGATTCAATTATCTATATATGTTTATCATATTGGTAAGGAAAGTGTTACCTATTGTTCATTGACAGGTGTTTTTTTTAAATATATTTCGCAAACATCTGCTGCGATTCTATTTGAACAGCTGTCTTGCTCAGTTCTGTTAGTTTTATAAATGTTAATTATGTAGGTATGTACATACATAGGTACACAATATGTGTCTGTTTCGGTTTTACATGCAATCCAATTATTGCGCTTTGCCTTCAACGTTCTCATATGCACATGTGTGTACCTATTCGTACCTATGTCATCATCGGCAAAAAATATATGTACGTACAGAGAGAGCTCTCTGATCTATACAACCACCCGCTAGGTGCAAGCCTTTGATGTTCATTCACATACACAAACACAAGAAGAAGTCTAAACAAAGAGCATAGCAAAGTGTTTCGCTCTCACCATTCTCTCTTATTTGCGGTCGTTGTCACTCTCCCACTCTTTCACTCTCACACTCTCACTCTCTGCGCCCATGGCTATGCAGGTATGTTTCGACTGTAGCCATTCATTTGTCTTCGGCTGCGACGGGGCATATAAATAATTTTCATGGCGCTCGCTGAATCAGTTTATTTCTGTTCTGTTGAGTTGCAGGAACGTGTTCTTTTTCTACTTTCCGTTTGATTTTATTTCCTTATTATTATTATTATTCTTGTTATTATTATTATTATTGTTAAACATTTGTTTTGCGTTCGGTTTGATTTCGGTTTTCGTTTTCGTTTTTATCCGTTTTGTTAACTTGTTTTGTTTTGAAACAAAACCTAAAACACTACAACAAAGTTCAACGTCAATTGCTGTTTTGCATAAGTTTTTTTTTTGCGAAAATTATTCGGGTTGTTTATTCTCGAGCATTACAAATTCTAATAAGTATAATCCAAACTAGAAAAAAAGTGTTTCGTAATCGCGTCCAAATTCAAAGAGCAACAAGTTTTTTTTTATTTACATTACTCCGTTTTCAATTTGTTTTCAACATAAAGGTAATATTTATAATATTCTTGCATTTATGTAATTCGCACATGCGATCAACTGTGTGAATAATGTCTTCCATATTTCAATATATATATAAAAATATATGTATATATATATATGTTTGTTTCCCACTTAACCTCAAAAATGCGTCGCAGCCGCAGCAGCAGCAGCGACACATACAGTAGCAGCGCAGTCGTTTTGTTATTTTTGAAATATTTCGAAAATATAATTCTTGATACTTCTACCGGCTCTCGATACATTAGCCCCCTTCCCGTTTCGCCCCACGAGCTGTTTGTTTATTTTTAAAACATTAGTTTTTCGCACGATTTACGATGGCAGCGTATGCAAAAATGGCCGAGTAAAACAAAGACAAATTATTTGGCTAAAATACGCAAAACAAATGTACAAAATGTCGATCTTGATTTAGTCAATTAGCAATCGCATGGAATACACAAATGCTTAGATTGGATTAACATATATATATTTGTATGAGCTGTAAGTTAATTTAATTAGATTTAAAAGACACAATCTTAAAATGCGAACTGAAAATATCTCTCGCTTTCTTTACTGAAGTGTAGTCTTTTTATAAATTACTTGTGTACTTACAGCTGATTCCAATCACAGTCAGATAAGTAAATAAAACATGCCTTTTATTCAAAGTATGACACTTATCTCTCGTTAATTGTACATTATTTCCCTAGTATCAAAGGCAGTGATACTTTTTCGATACACATAACCAGCTGATTGCGCTGCATTCTCAGTTCCAAAGTTACCAACAGAATCAAGAGTAAATTTGATTTTGGTTCTTTCAATTTTCTCTGTCTCTATATCGAAGTTAAAAGACGTTAGACTTGAAATTCTATACCGGAATATATATCGAATTAAATACGTATTAAAATTTACTTAATTTAAATTTCAGATCCTTTGAAATAACAAAAGTGGTTCCTTTAAAAAAAGCAATACCGATTTACGGCTGAATGTGTTGATCAATAAAGATGGCCACTCTGTTAAGGGTAGTTTCTCATTCGGTCATATTTGCCACAATGTCTGCTTGCCAGTTGCAGATTATCCACTTCTGCCTTTGACCTGTTTTAATTGCAAAACTATTTGCATTACCAATGTCCCTCTGCCTCCATCTTGCCCGTCGCCAATTATCCAATGCGTCATTTAAATTACATCGATTTTTCTGTCAGCTTTCGGATCTAGTATTTGACAAGCCCGCATCTACCAACTAAAAATGGAAATGTGGGAAAATGGGCCACAACAGCAGTAGTATTAACAACAACGTTTCAACGATGACATTTCCACGGTTTCATTAAATATAGGTTAATTATTGTTGTTGTATTATTTTTGACGTTTGCCGCTGCTTCAAGTTTAAATTGAATTAAAATAATTGATTTTTATTGCATTGTCCTTCGTTGCAGTTAACTTTCGGACGTACATATAACGTATACGTTGTGGGTACTTAGCTTAACTAAACTATAGTAAAAGCTTTAACCTAAATCAATTTCTGTTTTCCAATTCCGTTTGCCCGTATCGTGCGTCGTGCGTTCTGAGGTGAGTATATATACATATATCTGAATTAAGATTTCCTGATCGTTATCTATAACCCGTTTTTATTGCAGATTGGAGAAAACACGTCACATCAGTATTATCTTAAAAAGAACTCTGCTTAACACTTCAAGATTAATTTATTTTTGAAAAGAAAGCAGTACAATTTTACTTAATCCTACAATAATTTCAACTAAACTTTACCTAATGGATCCGATCAAATTTTGACAAAATCTCTCTTAGCAAACAATTTCACATAATCAGCTTGTCGAAAAAGAATGATTTTTTATGATAATATTTAGTAAAGTAAAGAAGAACTCGGCAGATTTTTAGTTAGTTCTACCTGTTATAAGTTATTATAATATCTGTAGCTATTTGTTATTGGGTGGTGTTTATTAGTGGTATTAGGTAAATTTTCTAAGAGTTCACAAAAATTAAGTTTCTTCAAATTGGCATGGCTTTGAGTTTGATAAGAATACAACTTTTGACGATACAACTTTGATTGGCAATCCAAATATGCTTTAATAGATAGTATTAATATAGAGATACAAATATTTATTATTATTATACATAATTGTTGTCTGCATCATTAATATCTTAAGTAAAGTTTTATTATTATTATGATTGGGGGGGAAAAAAGTAAAGTTTAGTTGGGATACAACTTCCTATAAAATCAATATTTATGTTGCATTATTTAATGCTTGATATAAAATAAATATCACTATTATGAATTGAGAGCTTAAAATAATTGTTTCTGTTTTAGTTATCTTTAACAAAGACAGATTTTTATTAAGATGCTATTTTTTGTTTTGTATTTGTTTTCACTACATGTAAATTGAATTATATTGATTTTAACACAAATCTCATACCGCTTATTGGCACAGCAGCAGCGGCAACAAAATGGTTGAGGGTCAGACAGTGGTACAACAACAGCAGCTGCAATCGGCAAGTGGCACAGGCAGTGGCACGGCAGGAGCCGGTAGCGCCACCACTGGCGGCGTGGCCAACAGTCAGGCGCAACAGAATGGCGGTGCGGGTTCGGCGGCAACTGCAGTCGCTGCTGCTGCGGCTGCTGCTCCGTCAGCAATTGTCAACAATACTGCAGCCAACAATAATAACAACAACAATAACAACAACAACACTGCAGCAACAAACAATAATAATAACAACAACAACAATAATAATAACAACAACAACAACAACGAACCGGATCCCAAAACGAATTTGATTGTTAATTATTTGCCGCAGACAATGTCACAGGACGAGATAAGATCGTTGTTCGTCAGCTTTGGAGAGGTGGAGAGCTGCAAGTTGATACGCGATAAGGTTACAGGTAAGTCGCCGTCTTGAATGATTGATTGATACTCTTTTTATTTTTCTATTGTTATTTTCACTTCGCTTAGGCCAAAGTCTGGGCTATGGCTTTGTGAACTACGTCAAGCAAGAGGATGCAGAGAAGGCGATCAATGCACTCAACGGTCTTCGTCTGCAGAACAAAACCATAAAAGTGAGCTTCACAAATAAAGGGTATTCACAGTAACAGACGACCCGGTCGAACATTATCTTTGCTGTCACCTATGAAAATACATATAATATTTAATCGAAGCTGAGAGTAACATACAAGAGTAGAGAGAGTAGCATACAAGAATGTTCAAAAGCAGAATTAGAGATTCAATATGGTATGGTATCAATATTGTTTTCTATGGTTATTGTAGTATTTCATAGACACAAAGTTGATATTTTTGATTTGTCTCTAAGCAACGAATGTAAATCAAGCTCTTGTTTTTTATTTTAACAAATTCTGTTGGACTCCATGCTACGAGTGTATTAAGTCCTTGACGTGTCAAAGTTGTTATTTTTTTTTACATTTTTTTTAAAAGGTCGTCTCTATTATGAATACCTTAAATTATGTTTTGGATAATATAATATTTGATTGTACATATTTAATTTGACTCTGATTTAGGTCTCCATTGCGCGACCCAGCTCGGAGAGTATCAAGGGCGCCAATTTGTATGTATCGGGTCTTCCAAAGAATATGACACAGTCCGATTTGGAATCATTGTTCAGTCCATTCGGCAAAATTATAACTTCCCGTATACTTTGTGATAATATCACTGGTGAGTTCAAGTTGTGTGACTTCGTAACCAATATATTTGATTAGTCATGGCATGTCCATGCTATGGATTCGCGTTTATTTAATTGTTTTTCAAAATCATTAGGATATAATTGCAGAGTAAATTGGATTTAAAACTTGTATTAAATTTTCAATGAATCTAAAACAGTTTCTAGGCGAACTACAAATATAACTACGATGCTCATTTCTAGCATATTAGCATGTCTCATGTATTTCTCTTTATTTATATTATATTATATATATATTAAATTACACTAGATAATTGTTTTTTCTTTCTGCCTTCAGTGAAACTGGCATCATTTTTGCCTTAGCGCGCACAATTTGTTTCACAGTTAGTTTTGTTGGCGGCAATTTGGTTATAAGTTGACATTTATCCAATAATGCAAAATTTGTTTACGATCTTGTTTTACTTTTCATGTATTTATCAAACTCGAAACAAACACCAAATATAAAACTATAAGATGAACATGCGGCGGGTAGGTTTTTACTTTTGGTTTAGCTGTTTAAATCGCAATTCATCAATTTCTCATTTGCATATTGCTTGAAATCGTTTCAATAGCTAATCTTGAGTTGTTTTCATTTTTCTTTAGTTTATGGTGTTGTTTTTTGTTGTTGTGTGTGTTGTTGGCATTTGAATGAAAATCAGACAAACACAAAAGCAAACACAAACAGTGGAAAACTGATTCTAAAATAGCTAGTGGGGATACGAAATCATCAAAATATGTTAAAGCCATAAAGACATGCATAGGCAAAACCTTGTACTACTATCCTATATGTTTCCAAACCTTAAATCTGCTTGTATCTTAGCATAAATGTATAAAACTTCATAGAAGGTAACTTATCTTTGGGCATGTATGACTATTATTTCTTAAATGTATATTTTGTTTTATGTTATTTTATTATGGAATATTTTCATTACACATTTTAATTATTATTAATATTTTTATTTTATTTAATTTCCTTAACGCCACACATAACAACCAACACAAATCCAATTACGAAAAGAAGCGCACGACGAAGACATTGACAGTATGTATGAGTAACATTCTTCTTGGATTTATATTTTATGATTGCTTTGTATATTATTTTGCTTTGCTTTGTACACCTAAACGATCAAATCTCGCTGCAAATTGCATATTCATTCGCATTGTTTGCTGTTCGCTGTGAAGACGTTCTTTAATGTGCATTTTGTGTATTGAATGGGTTTTGGTCTCTTTGCAATTCTCTTCCGGCCTTAGGTCTCTCCAAGGGCGTTGGCTTCATACGCTTCGATCAACGCTTTGAGGCTGATCGCGCCATCAAGGAGCTAAACGGTACCACACCGAAGAATTCCACCGAACCGATAACCGTTAAGTTTGCCAACAATCCGAGCAGCAACAAGAACAGCATGCAACCACTTGCCGCCTACATAGCGCCACAAAATTCTCGCGGCGGACGCGCCTTCCCAGCGAATGCAGCCGCCGGCGCTGCTGCGGCAGCCGCTGCTGCCGCCATTCATCCCAACGCGGGCCGTTACAGGTTAGCACTTCAAGTACACTCAGAAAAAAAATCACCCCGAATTTTAGAATTGCATCATATGTTTAGCGCAAAGGGGAACCCTCACCTTATTATTCAGGAAGTATATTTCTAAACACATTTTTTGAAAATTTCGTAAAAATATATGTATAATTTCCAGTGTTTTCATTTCAGTCATATAGATTCAAAGAGCTTCAAAATTAGCTTTGCTTATATTATTAACAATCATTAGCATTTAAAGATTTCACCTCTAAACTCTAACATTGCTGTCAAGACAGCAGATTTTATTGCTATTATCTTTTCAGAGAGGATTTTTTTTTTAATAGGGACTCGCATTTCTACCATTCCAAAATATTTAATAATATTTAATAGAAATATATGACTGAAGAACACAGAAGAAGCCTTGCTAATTTTGTGAACCTTTTTTTGTTTTCGGGCCGATTTTCCAAAAATTCTGGGCGATTGCTTTTCTAAGAGTAATTTTATGAGGCTTCAAGTTAAGTATTTATTGATAACTTAATTATTATTTGAAAATCAATTAAATTAGTTTGTCATAAAGCAAAAGAGAAAAGGCTCAAGAAGTGTTTAATAATAGAATATAATTTATGAAATCGGCTAAAAATTGTATTAACATTTACTTAGATACAAAATAACTTTAGTTAAGCTGTTGTTTAATTTTTTTCTGTATTTAATGTGGACTAAAAACAGTTCACAAGTATTAAAAAAGGTTTTACAAACTTAAAATTTTAAATGACAAATTAATTAATATACAATTAAGCGAGAAATTCAAACAAAAATTAATTATTAATCAAAAAATTGATATTGTAAATCTGGGCCCAACATTTATTGCAAGAATTAAGAAAACAAAGAAAACCCTAATCAAATAACAAATGTGTTTCGATGAAAGCATAAAAGTGAGTAAAGAGTTTTCTCAGTTCTGAAAGCAATGCTTCTCGCATTCGTCTCATCTATTAGTTTGCCTAAAAAAGTATATTATTGTTTTGATTTGGATTTGGGTTTCTAGCTCTGTGATTTCACGCTATTCACCGCTGGCAAGCGATCTTATTACCAATGGCATGATCCAGGGCAATACCATAACCAGTTCGGGTTGGTGCATTTTCGTCTATAATTTGGCGCCGGAGACCGAGGAGAATGTGCTGTGGCAGCTGTTTGGGCCATTTGGTGCCGTGCAGTCCGTTAAGGTGAGCTCAAGTGTCAGGTAAATACCGTTAGCCTGCGAATTAATTTCTTTTCTACCTGTGCAGGTCATACGCGATTTGCAGAGCAACAAGTGCAAGGGCTTTGGCTTTGTGACCATGACCAACTACGAGGAGGCTGTGCTGGCTATACAATCGCTGAATGGCTACACGCTGGGCAATCGGGTACTTCAGGTCAGCTTCAAGACCAACAAAAATAAGCAAACGTAATTATTAACCAAGTTGGCTGCTGTTGTCAATGCCAATGCGGCGGCAGCGGCGCTGGCTGCCAATAGTTTGGTGCTCAATCATAACAACAACAACTATAACAATCACAAACATAATAACAACCATGGCAGCAGCGGCAACACTAATGCTGCCCATGAACAGTTTGGCAAGCATGCGAATCACAGCAGCAACCACAACAGACAGCACAACAGAAACACTAGCAACAATAGCAAACAAAAGCAGCACACAACGACAAGCAGCAGAAGTAGCAGCAGTTGCAACAACATACACACTCAGCCACTTTTGGCAGCTGCAACAAAGGCAACTGCAACTGCAACAACATCAGGACTCACAGCAACTGCGAACAATCGCCAGAGCAAACTTGCTACAAAGGGCAACAGTTGTAGCAACAACAACACCACAGCATCAACATTTAGTAGCAATGGCAACAGCAGTGGAAACAACAGTTATCACAACAACAGTAACAGCAACAACCACAACACTAACAACTCTTTTAATGAGGGTGGCGCCACTGCATCCAGCTCAAGCAGCATTTTGAAAACATCTACGAAATTCATTTACAATAAACCACAGAATCATTTCGAGCTGCTGCAACAGCAGCTGCAACTGCAGCAGGAATTTGCACAGTTCCTTACGAATGTTGCCAATAGCGCAACAGGGAGTGGTGGCGCAGCCGCAACGCAAAATTACGGCAACAGCAGCAGCAGCAATGCAGCCAGCGGCTCCAATGTGGCTCGAAATGCTGCTGGCAACACACTCAGCGCTTTGAGCAGCACAACAGCAACAGCTGCTGGCAACAAGAGCAACAGCAACAACAGCAATAATAACAGTAACAACTATCAATCCTCATTTACGCCATCACACTGGTCAAATTGGTTCTTCTAATTGAATTTACATTAATTTAATCATTCATTCATTATTAATTAATTTTTCTTAATTCAAACGTTTAAATATAAGTTTTGCAATTGTTATTTAAAGTTAATGAGTTTTAGTTTTTTAAGCAGTTAAATATTTTGAATTGTTTTTTTTTTTTCGATTTTTCACATTGTTTTGGTTTTCTTTTTTTTTATTTTGGTACTGACAAAACGGCAATCCTTTGGCATTATATTTTTCTATATATATCTTTTATAATATAACACACATGTAACAATTCTTCTTTCAAACTCTAGTCGTGTCTAGAAAACAAAACAATGCTACCAAAAATATAAGGTTAAGTTTTTGTTTGATGAAAGCAGCATATTCTACAAGTACTTTAAAAGTTTTGGCAATACAAAAAAACTGTAAGGCCAAACCACCAAATCATGACAAACGGAACAAACACAAAAAAAAAAAAAATATTTAAGCCTATTGATAAATAATAAATGCCAAACAGAACTGAAATACGTATTTGTTTAACGTTTGGCATAGAGTCGTAAACATTTGAAAAGAACGACTAATTTTCTCGATATGTTTATGTATATCTACTTATATATGTACGAGTAATTGTGTAACTCATAATTAAAATAAAGATCGTATACATTAAAATATACTTATAGACAATTTATTTTAAATTATTCAATTTTAAAATTATTAACCTTCACCCAATCACTGTCATGTTTTGCAACTTGTCCATTTTTCAACTGTTTTAACCAATTTCAAAATATATCCTGACTAGCAGCAGTAATAAAATCGAATGTGCAACTACAAAATACAAATCGGTAAACTAAACAAGAGCTAAACACAGAGAATTTTTCGAATACAACGAATAAATGTTTAAGAAAAATTTAAAGAAAAACATCAATAAAAAATAAACAAATAATTCCAGACAACTAAAAATCATAATCATAACACTCTAAAAATGTTTGCTATAATAAAAATATTTAAAAATAAATCAATAAATGACAAGTATTAAAGAAAAAACCTATACCAGCTAAAAATATATGTGCACGCCATTCGAAAAATCTAAGAAATTCAAGAAAAACTCTAACAAATTCCCTCCCAAGAATGAAGATAAAAATTAAATTTAAACCAAAGTAAAAAGTACGTAAGATACAAATTTGACAAAACGCGTTTCAGCAAAACGAATTTGTTTCAGGAAACAAACAAAGCAGCAATAACAATGAACAATGAAAACAAATCAAATCGCCAAATTAAATATTAAACAAAAGAATAACAACAAATTTGTATGCAAAAGAACCATTCTCAAAAGAGTGAAACAATTTACGTAATAGTGATGGAAAAGAAATGAAGAAAAGTTTCCACAAAAAATTATACATGCATTTAATGACGCACGTGAGAAAAAAGGCAACAAATGAAAAGAGTATGATCAAACTTCTATAAAATGAAAACATGGTGCTTGAGAGATTTCCTTGTAAAACTAGCTAAATTTAGTATTCCCTTATATCAAAAATAAAAAGGTCTTCTTAAAGTATTATGTTCACAAATTAATTGTTATTTTGTACTTAAATTCTTGAACTTTTGCATTGACAATTACGCGGGAAATGGGAAACTCTTCTATTCACATATTCATACGCCTATTCAGTTTTGTAACATTCATTTCCTGTGCGTAAGTCAAACCTAAACCATTCACAATGTTAAAATACATTAAACTATGCTATATATATTAACTTTATAAAATCTATAACTATTTATGAAAAAACAAAACAACAAGAAAAGTATATTATATATGACAAACAATATATTGATGTTGTGTATTGCAAATTTTAAATGTTTATACATATACATACAAGAAAATTTATTATAAAAACATATTAACTCATGGCATAGGCCACAACAAGACACTTTCATGTATACGTCAAGTAAATTTATTGCAACTATTTAAAAAGTATTTAAAAACACCACAAAATATATATATATATCTATATATATGTATATATATATATATACATATATATGTGTATGTATACAAATTCATGTGTGAATGTATGTATATTTACGATAACGATTATTAAGTATATATGTATGTGTGTAGTGCATAGGCCCAGCGCATAATGCCATAGCCCCTAATCTTTGTAGAGCTTAACGGCTTTCTTCCAAACAAACACTGAACATACATACATAAATACGTACTATATACACGATGTGATGCAATCGAATCATTCGTTCCAATCACTCGTAACATTTACATAACCTACCCATATATTATGCGCAAATGCTTGACTGACAAAAATTTAATAAAAAATAATTCATTGCTTTTATGCGATTTATATGAACAGCAACTTCGTGTTAACTCTCGAAGTTCAAAAAGAAGACACTACAAGAAGAAAACACCAAGCAAAACGTTTTTATAATCAGCCACACACATTTTTGTGCATGTGCGATCTGAATTAGGAAAACCCGAGTGCAGAATGCGTAATGCAATTAATTAAAGATAACAAGTATAGCAACAAAAAGAACAACAACTAAAAGCAATCGATTATATACATTTTTTAAGACGAAAATGTTTTATAAATAATGCAAAAACAAAAAACCAAGAAAGAAAACAAACAAAAAAAAAACCAAGAAAGTATTTTAAAAATTTAAACATATACATGAGTACTATATACACAATATATTATATTATATATACATATTATATATTTAACGGTATTGGTAACGAACAAAAACACCGCACAATAATATACAAAAAACAAAACAAGAAAATTTATGAATACGTAATGACAAACCGCATAGGATCTGATAACAAAAGTTAAACTAATGCAAAAAAGACTAAAACAAAAGAAAAACGAAAGAAAAACAACTAAAAACGAGCAACTTTATAATTTTTACATAATAGACGCAATAATGTTAACATTTAAAGAAGATGGACGATGAACAGAAAACAAAGCGCATATCTTGAAAACGAAAAGAGCATGATAACGAAATCTATAATAAAAGATACGAAAAAGTTACCACAAATTTTAACTAAACAAAAATCGAAACAAAGGTTAAAACGTGAAGCAGTCGACGTTTAAATATGGTACACTTTTATACTTTTACACCAAAAAATACGGATAGTGCATACATATATATATATATACATATATATGCATACATACACATATATATATATATATATATAGTCAAAGATCTGGCGATCAAATCGATAGTAACATTCGTTGTTCGTCGTTTCGAGGCACGTTCGCGTTTGAAACCAAAAAGGTTGTGCATGGCCTGCAAGCGAAACCGGAACCGGAACCGAATTTGGAACTGTTTCCGGCACTTGCAGTGCTCTCTTTAAATGTCTTTCGTACATACATACAAAGAAAATACAAAGAAAACAGAAACACTACTCTCTCTTTAACTCACTACTAACTTACTTAATTGAGTGTTGAATAGTCGAAATCTTCAAATTGTGGCTAAAACAAATCATTATTGAATTGATCTAAGTATTTAAAGTGATGTGCTATTCTCTATACATATTAATCAAGCCTATTGGGCATAGTTTAACAAACTTAACTTAATTGAGCCTCGATGGACCTTTTAGAGTATTCACATAGCATAATAAATTTATTTCAGAATCTTTCCCGTAACCAAAATAATTGTGAATATCCGTAGTAGATTAATTTTTAAATATATTATGGTATATTAATTTCAATATCATTCTAGAAATTATTCTCCAAATCGATTTAAGCGCTACGAGGCTGGATTGAAATATCTTTCTATGGCTTTTTTAAATTATAAATAGACAATTTTTTTTAGAAATTTATTTTACAATTTGCTCAAGAATTCCAAGTATTAAAGATATTCGTATTTATCTGAATAACTTAATATTTCCATACTTTATAGGGATCTTATTTAGATACATAATTTCGTTTTTAGCAGAACCTTCATCTTTCCTGCTCTTATAAAAAAAACACTCAACTTTTGGTAAAAATATTTGCAAAAAACTAACATTAAATAAATATCTATCCAAAAAATATTTCGTAGTGCATGTTATCGGTAAAGTAAAGATTGAAAGATGCTCTCTCTCTATGTGTTTGCATTAAATGTTAAAGCAAAAGAAAAACTACAAAATATATAAATTAAATTAATTATGTGTAAACCAAACTTAGTCGAAAACAACTTAGTCAAAGGTACTAATTTTAAGCACTCTTGTTAAATGCGAAGCACACTGCATTACCATTAGTTGGAATGAAAGAAGAAATGAAGAAATAACCAGCAGAATCGAAAGAAAAACTGAAAATTGAATGCCTAAAAAGGATAAACGCATTAGTAAAAACAGAAAACTTAAGTGGCATCCGTTTATTCAAGCTCAAGCTCAACTTATGCATAATTTAATGAAAAACATATTTAATTCAGCATAAGAAATTGAAGAGGATTCAAATAATTTGTATTATCGTCTATGGTTTAGCTTACATATAGCACTTGAAGACAACATACTAATTATGCCAGATATATATAAACTATGCAAAGTTTTTTTCTCGTCGTTATAAACATAGTCAAAATATTGGTGGGTCGTATCGTATTGTAGTAGCAAATACTTAACTTAATCATGTCAAAAACGAAAACAAAAACCAAAACCAAAACAAAAACAGAAACAGCAATTATTCCAATTTAATTAAAAGTGCATATTTATCTATTGAATTACTGTCGAATTCTCTCATATGGAGCGTGGCTATACTACCACGCCCGCCCATACACTGACGCATTCACAATTTTCTTCGAATTTTCATTAAATTAACTTAAACAATTACAAATGAAAAATAATATGAACAAAACAAATACGAAGCAAATTTATATAGCATATTTATGGTATACTCTGTGCAAGATTTATTAAGAATCAATTAAACTTCATTACGGATTACTCTGAGAATTTACAACAGCGAAACACACACACGAAAACAGTGAAGAAAACAACAATTTATTCAATAAAGCTATGAAATGATGTGTTTAAAACAAAGTCTCTAAAGTTATTTGACTCATGTGCACAATGAATGAGGCATCTTCAAAACTGATCTATGGTATCAATAAATATGAAATAGGGTTGGTAAGTTATTTGTTAGTCCTATCAAAATAGCTAAGCTAAAACGAGACTGGGTAATTTATAGTTAGCTTCTATGTTCAGCCTAAATGCATACAATGGATATTGTTGTCAATTCTGCAAGTTATCGGTACCCTTACAAAAGGTATTATATTGTGAGGAGTCATACAGCCTTGGCAAATAAATGTATACATAAATATATATATTTATGCGCCCCTCACAGTAACTGTATATCAGCCCGAAATCCGGCCCTGATGCAGTTGCGGCGAATTCGCTCTTTTTCGGCTTCTCTCTTATGCAGGTTGTCAGCCATATGAGCTTGTCTGACACACATGTCCATCACATGACCGTTATAGTGTGAGAAGTATGGTGAGTGCTATATCGGCATCCGTACTCGCACTAACGGCAGACAAGGCGCCAGCAAAAGGCAGTGGAGAAGTACCAAAGATCACGCCACCAAAAAGATCACGTGACTTTGGTACAGTCACGACAAAAGGCTGCGACGAAGGTCTATAAAAAGGGCGTCGCAGCACAGGCCGGGAGTTCAGTGCGAAATCTACGAGTGAAGTCCACTGCGCCAGCCAGTACAAGATATAATCAACGCGAGACCGTGAATTACAGTGCGAGCAAAACAAGTGAACGTGTATATTAAAAAGGACGATATACAACTAAGGAGCGTCGAAGGACTCGACGCTACCAGGACCAAAGCATAACGGAGGACATTGAGGTCCTGAAATTGGGTGAGATGAATAAATCCTTGCCCCTTTTGAATTTGCCAACAGGCAAAATTTACATAAATCCAAGCGCAGCAAGTGCGACTGGACCTGTGGTTGGACAGAGAGTGTATGCAGGAATCCTGCTTCACCGGTGTGCTAGTTGCAATCCTTGGGGAATCAAGGAGACCGCTAGTCCTGGGGAATAACAAGAGTGTCGTGCGATATCTCTGTCGGGCAGGCGGAGGTCGTAAACTTGCTTAGCTGGTGCGCGAACAGGCACTCGCATCAAGCCTGAAAGAAGGACATCAGTGAACTGCATTACATTAAAATAGTCCACTGTAATTGTGTGAACAAATATATAAGTTAAGAACAATTATGCTAAATCACCAATATGCCAAACTCACCGCAAATACCATAACTCACTGCAACGAAAGACATTCGGATCTTGCGCCGCGTCAGCATATTGCGACAACGACGAACTCAGCTGCAATCAGCGATCACAACCAAAAGCGCACGTGCCTTCGTCAGCATATTCTACTAGAAGTCCACCGTGGGACCCAAATGGACAACTGACACCACCACTAGCCTCCGTCAGCGCATTCCACTAGAGGGCCAGCGTGAGTAAACCGATGTTTCAATATAACAAATAACATTGTACAAAATCAGTTCTAATAAAGCACTCAAGCAAAACAGGTGTTCTGATTAATAAAAACGTTAAGGAACCGTTTAATTTATATACAAACATCGGTGTCTTAATTGTTTCAAACGCAATCAAATCAAATTTGTTGCACGAACCCCCAGCTCGACTACCAAAAAGTTCGTTACAATATTAAAGGTATTAGATTGAATCTGCTAGAATCGAATATTTAATTAGAGAAAGAGAAAGTTCCGCCAAAAAAAAATAATTTAAAATTTGTTTCTTTTTTTAATTTGTCATTTTGTTTGAGTTTTTACATATTAGGTTTTATTTAGAGTGAGAGTTATCATATATATTAAACGGTCTGTTTGTGTTTTTGATAAAAAATATAACCGTTTCTGATTAGTGCTTTATTAGGACTGAATTTATTATATTATGGTTTGTTACAAAGAAACATTATTTCGCTACATTCGGCTGGCGTCTTGTCGCTGTGGGTGCGTCGCTGTCGCTTTGTCGCTGTCTTCCCATTGGTGAAGGTGTCGGGTGACCTATTTGGGTTCTCTCTAGTGGAATGTGCTGGCGTAGTCCAGTGGTGGTGTCGGTTGTCCACTTGGTTCCCTCGATGGACTTCTTGTAGAATATGCCGACGACGGCGCGCGTGCATTTGACTTTGATCGCTGACTGCAGCTGAATTCGTTGTTGACGAAATCTGCTGACGCGGTGCAAGATCCGAAAGTTGTCTGTTGCAGTTGGGTTCGCTGAACTATGTTATTGTCGTTGCAGTGAGTTATTGAGTTTGGGTGCATTAGTGGTTTTAGTAATAATTGTTGTTAACTTATGTATATATATATACATAGTTTCGGTCTTCGCAGTATTATTATTATAATTGGGGGAAAAAGCTAACACTGCGACCTATAAGGTCTATTGTGCCCTCTTACTGAGCCTACAGCTCTTCCATCAATCCCAACTCCTGCATGAATGTCAGGATCTGTCATACATACGCAGGTCATTCTTTGCAGTTTTAGCAACTGTCTTTGCACGGTTATTAGCCGCTCCCTATCCCCCCATGCTATTGCTCCGTAGGTTAGCCTTACTACCATTAGGTATAGCCATCTTATTATCTTTGATGTACCCCATGATTTGCCGGCTATGCTGCGACATGTATAAAGCGCTCTGGAGCACTTTGATATCGCATTCTCTACATGGGTACCAAAATTTAGTTTATTGTCAAATGTGACTCCGAGATATTTTACCTCTTTACTTATTTCTACTAGGCTACCTGATAGCCTTATTCGCCTCATTCTCTGTAGCTTATAGCGTCTAGTAAAGGGGACGATGACCGCTGAGTCCAGCCTCCACACACCAGTCATTCGTTATTTGCAACCCTTACTGGACTATGTCACAGAGTGTTTCTTCAAATTTGCCTCGCGCCATGATAATGTCATCGGCATATCCTTGACATTGGATACCTCTGATGGCAAGTCTGTTAAGTAGTTCATCTACCAGCAGACTCCAAAATAGCGGAGACAGTACTCCCCCTTGGGGCAGCCTTTGGTCGTTAAGACTCTTACAGTACAGTCATGTGTTGATGTCGTGGCTAGTCTGGACCCTAGCAAGGCAAGTATCCACTTGCTGGTGATAGAGTCCAGGCCCCTCCTGTAGAGGACAGCCCTAATCGCCTCATGAGATGTGTTGTCAAAGTCGCCTTCAATGTCTAGAAAGGCGCACAATGCTACTTCCTTATTGGTTGTTGCCGCATCTAAGGTGCGTCGCAATTGGTAGAGCGCAGTGTCCGTGGACCTGCCTGCTCTGCATGCATGCTGCGTTGGATGCAGCGGTCCCTGCCTTAGCAAAGTGCTTCTAATTTTACAGTACACCAGCTTTTCCAACGTTTTCAATAAAAACTATGTCGAGCTGATGGGTCTGAAGGACTTCGGGTTGGTGATGTCATTCTGATATCTAGCACCTCCTTCCTGATTCTGGTTAAGAATGTCGGTGTAGATCCGACATTGGCAAGTTCTGGATTATATCTACATATAAAGTCTGTGAGGCACTCACCTCTCGTGTTAATGTCGCTGCTGCCTTTGGCGCTTTGGCATCGCATCCGATGATTATCGGCATCTTCTCTCGTCGGCAGTACTCAGCCAGTTTCGTTATTTCCGTTGGTAGGCAGGCTTCATCTCCTGCGAAGTAAGCCGATACTATCACAAAGGGGGTTGCGTTACTCTTATCCTGTACAGCTATGCGAACGCAGTCCCTCGTTATAAACTCTGAAAGGATAGTAAAATTAATTTCTTTCCTTACCATAATGCACGCTCTGGGTGTTGGGTGTCTTTGATCCCATATTACCAGATCTTTTGACAGATCGGTGATGATTGGCGGGTGACTGTTCGGTCCGTCTGTTGGGTGCACCTCCAATGACGTAGCCCCCTTCTTTATTGGGGCGGGCTGTGTATTCCCCCCAATTTTCTTCTTCAGGCCGCTTACGGGGATATTCCCGTAACGGAAGCTGACCTGATGGCCATTCTCGACGATTGTCCTTTTGGATAATTCGTCGATACCGATTACCAGGAGGGCTCCTTCACCCTATTTCCTCCTAGTAATAACTTTCCATGTGGAGGTCACCATAGAATCATTATAGAATTCCAGAATGTCCACCAGGGGGTCGGTGGATCGGTTTTTGCTCCTCGGGCAATAGACTGTAATGCAGTGGGGTGACGGAGTATCATCTCCCATCTTACTATCTAGGGGCACGCGCTTCCACGAACGTAGTCGTGGATGAGCCTTCGCTTGATAGCCAACCCTGAAGTGAATGCCAGCGAACAATACTCTCTCCGAAGTTATCCACCATCACATCTTCCAGTGGGGATAGATCTTCGCGGCTTAGCACTACCAGGAGATAATCCACAGGTAACACTGCCACCTTGACCTTCTTGGCCGCCGCCGCATAGGTTTGGCGGGGTTTTCCGGGATCTGGAGGGCTAGGCTTCATGGTCGCCGCACATGATGTGCTCGGGCGCATGTCCTTCTTACCCTTACTTTTCGTCATCCGCTCCTTCGCCGGATCGTGCTGTGCAATGGGCACCCTCCTTGGTGTTGGAGTGGGTCGATGTGGAGCTTGATCTGCCACATTAGAAGACATCCCCCCGTCCAGGGCTCGGTCCTGCATTAGTTTAGCGACTTCATTTGCAGGGAGATCAGGGAGCGGAATATTAAAGTTTCTTTTTTGCATATTGTGCCCACGATTTGCAGAAGGTATGTCCACCCGGGCAGAGATCTGCGATACCCGGATAAAGCTGATTAGAACAGGCGGTCGCCATCTGCCTGAGCTTACCGTTAGGAACTGGGCTATTTGATAACCCGGGGCCCCAGCCAAGTTGACTCTCGGCACGGTCCGATTGGCACCTTAGTCCGGCCCGGAGTGAGATGTTTGGGGATAGGATGGGGTAGGTAGAATTTTTAAGAGGCGGCAACACAAGCGCCTTGTCGGTACGATTAATAATAATCGTCCCCGCTGTTCGTCCGGGACTGCTTATTCACGGGCACATTTGCCACGCTATTCGCAGCTAACCTCCCCCTAAAGGGTTCGGAGCCCCATCCGAACCATCCCACTTCAGACCAAGGGTCTTCGCAGTATACAAAAAAGGTTTTTTCGTAGTTTTTTTTTTATATTTTCAATATCTTGTGTATTCATACGTTGAATATAAAAATTACAATAATTTGTATTTACTTGCATTTATTTAATGTAGACAAAATATACAACATTATAAAAAAATAACTTAATTATAAATAAAAAGTTGTATTAATATAGTGTTAATATAATAATGTTGTACAGTATATATTTATATATACATATATCAAAATTAAAATCCATGCTCTGATTGCTCACAATTCAACAAATGCAAATTTTTGTGAAAGTGTCTTTAATAAATATATTTCTTTTAATACCATCCAATATTTGTTTGTTATTTAGTAATACCTTGAATAAAATAAGACAATTTAATATTTTTTGAGAACAAAAATACGGAACTACGGAAAGTGCAAAAATTGATATTTTAACCGTTACATATTTTACGATTTGCAAGCACCCCATAAGAATGCTCTCAAATTGATTGATCAGACTTAAAATCTCTCCTATTTCTCTCTCTCTCTATATATATATCTGTGTCTATCTCTATCTCTCTGCCTATTTGTGGCTGGATGTGTCTATCTGCAGCTGCTTAAAGTATAGTCTGCTTTCAGATGGTCTAATATAAATTGCGCACAAGGCGAGCCGTGGCACGTATGCTGTGCGAAAAACTTACATAAATTTCATGGTGGCAGCGGCAGTGGCTGCCACAAAGTAGGTAACTCAATGGACTTTGGGTTTATGTAATGCATTTGGAACAGTTGAGCAGTTAAAGTAAGAAGCTTAAGAATTACGTTCAAAATATTCCGGAGGTATAAATACCCAGTTCTTCGCCAGATCGTTCATAGCCTCCACCATGAGGCGACTGAGTATGGCCAAGATGGTGCTACGGGAACACAAGTAAATCATTAATAATGTAGTTCTGAAAAATGGGACAGTCGAACTTTTCTTAACCAAAACATATATCTGGTCTACAACACTCGGCCAAAAAATTAATTTATTCTGTATACCAACAAATCTTGAACAAAGATGAAATTTTGATAAGCGAAGTCATTATTCTTCTTCATTTAAAAATTTGAATATAAAAAGAAGAAAATTCTGTATTATTTAAAGAAAATAGAGATTGAATGGATCGGGATCGAGAACTTCGACTTAGGTCTTTCAAAGGACTCACTTGTGGTCGACATATTTTTTTTTCACTATTGGCTGCGGAATGGGATCCACAGCTACCACTTGGTCATAGGTTTTGTCAAACTTGCTGCGTATGCGTTCGGGGCTAATGCGCATGTAATTTGAATTGGACAAATGCTTCCAGAAAAGTTTCTCGAATATGGTGAGACGATGATCGATGGCCATGCTCAGTTCAATGATTTCATTTGCGTTGAGTCTCCGCTTCATTGAGAGACGTTTCACAATTACCTCACGCTCTGCCTGCTTTTTCTGCTCTTCGGTGGGGCCATCGCCGGCTCCATTCGGATTCGCATCCGGATTCAGACCCACCCCGCCGCAGGGCATGCAAGTGTCGTCAATGATATCGTCGGTGTTATCGTCCTGCCTGTTGTCGGGGCTGCGCAGCTGGACGCGTATGTTGAGTTGCAGAAATACATGCTCCAAATAACTATCGTCCTTCCACTTGGCATCATCAATGGACTCGATTTCGGATAGCTCAGCCTTGGCTATCAGTGTGGCCGCATCCAGAATGCGATGCACCTCCAGCACAATGGGTATGCGACGAAAGAAGATGAGGCGCTCGTAGCTAGCTATCCTAATCTCGCAGAGCTTCGAGTGGTGACCCTTTAAACGAAAAACGTTCGGCTCGAAAGTAACCGCAAAGAAATCGCTTATGATGTAACTGGAGATGAATTAGAAAAGGAAGGCAATAGAAAAATTAAAATAAGTCTTGATCACAGAGGGAGAGAGAGAGAGACAGAGAACCTACTTTTGCCAGCGAAACTCCATGCACTTCTCTCCATAATTGTGCACGTTGACTAGCTGGGTGCGATTCTCCTTGATGCACAGTTCAAAGTTAATGCGATTTGGATAGATTGTGTAGAGAAAGTCCGCCGAGTCCCTGTCCTTGAGAGGCATGTCGGTCAGCTCACTCTCATCTGAGACAACGCCACGTGCCTTGATCTTATAGAGTGCCTTGTTGCTCTCATGGGTGAGCAGCACTTCGATCTTGCAAGAAAAGAGTTGGTTACAAATAAAATAAGATCAAATAATTCAAACGGGTTGTTCTATTCTTATATATGGTGTTTAAAAAAATAATAACCATAATTACCATATTTAACGTCAAGTAGATATAAGATATAAGTATGTATAAGATAAGAGCTGGTTAACGACTGATTTCTATGGGTTCAGTTAGACACATGATAGACTGATATATTTCGATATGTTATCTTTTGTAGAGTATAACCAACAAAATTCCAAAAAAGTTTATTTTTGGTTGTATGGTTGGTGCATATAAAAAGTGTGCTGGTGCATAATGACTTATGGCAAATTGCTTCCGGAAGAATGGTGAAATCGGAAAATGCAACATTGGCTGAAAAAGCTGAGCTTGATACGCGTGACTAAAAGGCATTGCAAGCATACTGCTGGGTGAAAAAGCGCCACAGATAAGTTTTATAAAGAATTGTGAAGCTTGGGATAAGCTCTCCGGTCTGTATCAGCCGCGTGGACCTGCCAGGAAAATTACATTGTTTCGAAAATTGCATCGGTTAAGCTTGTCAGAAAATTCGGCGGTGCAAACTACATAAATAAGATTTCCGATATAGTGGACAAGTTAAAGGAAATTGATTTGGAAATTTCTGAGGGCATTTTGACTATTTTGTTGCTGTGGCAAATGGAAAATGTTTTAAAAATTTTCTCGTCGGGATCGAAACGAGAGAGCAGTTGCCCTTACTTTCGGACCTAAAATTATCGCAGAAGGCGAAAGACAAAGAATAAGCATCAAAGAAGCCGACAACAGTGTACAGTGCAAAAAACAGCAGAAACGTGCAAGAAAATAACGGAGCTATGAATAATAAAAGTATTATAGATGCGGAGGTGAATGTCATTTTATTGCGCAGTGTAAAGAAACAAAAAATGACAAAGGAAAAGAAAAAAGCAACGACGCAAAACGATCGTATGCTATACTCGCAAGTGTGCAGAGTAACAGTAAAGTGACAAAATCGATGTGTGGACTGCTCACATTTGTTGTGATAAATAGTGGTTTGTCGACTTTAAAGAGCACAAGGAATAAATTCTAGCTGGAGATAATTTCACACGAGCTGACGGCATTGGCACTGTGTGTGTAAATTCTGGAAATTTTTGCAAACAAACTTTATGTCTGTTTCAAAAGCCGTGACAAAAGGGTATAAAGTGGTGTTTGAGAGAGAGAGAGAGAGAGAGAGCTATAATAAAAGACAATCAAAATGTGACAATACTGCTACTAAGTGTTGTGACTTATTTACGATTGATGCAAAAATGGAAAAGTGTATGTACTCAAATGCAAGCTGCAAAGTGCATATGCGGACCAGTCAAGACGACGTCTGCCGGAAGGGCGCGGTGCTTTGCGATATTTATCGACGATTATTCGCGTTACACTTCATAGTGTTTGCCGGAAGACAATGCGGTAAAAAGCTGAAAACAACCCGCTGCTATGACGGTCGTGAGTATGTTAGTCGTTAATTCAATCAATTCTTAATGGACAACGCCATAAAAAGAGAGCTAACGGTATCGTATATGGCACAAAAAGTAGTTCAGCCAAAATGGTAGCGAGTACATAATGATAGGTTATTCTATATTTGTCCAGAATCCGGAAAGGTAAATGAAAGCACAGAAGTTATATTCTTGGAAAAAGTTTTGGAGAATCTGGGACTACAGAGATATAGCGTTATTGATGAACGTGTTCTACCAAATCAGCAGTCTCAAACAGCCAGTGTAGAATTCGGCAATGAAGAAGTGCAGGAAGAAACAGGTATAGAATCAAGCAATCAAAGTAATGAAGGTACGATACCGAAGACTTTGCGCAAAGCAATGAAGTGAAGCCCCCCAAAATTTGTGATGAATAATATACTCTTAACATGTTAAGAGCACAGGATGTGCTAATCCGCGCAAGAGTAGGTGATGCTCGTAATTTAAAAATGAGTAGAGAATGGTCAGCATCAATCAGAAGAATATTCAAGCACTTGAAGCAAATAACACCTGGCAAATTGTACATTTGCCATGGGGCAAGAAAGCCATAGGATGTAAATGGGTTTTCGGGGTAAAAGTTGGTAAAGAAGACTACGTAGAGCGCTTCAAGGCAAGGTTAGAAGCTAAAGGCTGTGCGCAGCAATATGGCATCGACTACTTTGAAATATTCTTACCAGTCGTAACGTACTCGTCTGTTAGAATAATAATGGCGCTGGCGGATGAATATAAGTTATTCCTGCCTACTTGAACAGCGATCTTTCCGAGAAAGTATACATGAAGCAGATATGGATTTACTGCATGCGTCAGCGGGCCATGCGCTTATGTACGCAATGGGCAAGTTAAAATTATAATCATTGCGGCTTATGTAGATGATCTTTTAATTGCCAGCTCAACCAAAGATGACTGGTTGAGCATCAAACTGTCAATCGCCAATGAGTTTGATGTTGTTGATGGAGGCCAGCTCAGTCACTTCTTAGGAATAGAAGTAGAACGCGAGGGAGAAACTGGCAACATAAGTATCGGTCATGGGCAGTACGTGGAAAACGTGGTACATGCTTGGGGCGTGTGAATGTGTAAGGCTGTTGCTACACCACTGGACGCCTGTCATCAAGTCAAGTGCGATGATAACAACTGCGAGGCTTTAAATGAGAAATAGTATCAGTCATAAAAAGAATCTTAAATGTATTTGGCCATAACAACAAAGCCTGATATATTACATTCTGTGGCAAAACTGGTGCAAAGGAACACAAATCCTCACAAGGAACCCGAAATTGCAGCGAAGCGTGGTACCTCAAGGGCACAGCTAATCTGAAACTTCATTTTCAGGCTACGGGAAAACTGTTACATGGCTACGTCGACGCGGATTGAGCAAATGATACTACAGACTGCAAATCGTATATCTAAGAATACAACATTGCATAATCGTAGCAAACATATAGATATTAATTACCATCATGTTCGAGAGTTGTGTAACAATGAGATAGATATTGAATATGTGTGCACAAGCTATATGATGTCTGATGTACAAACATGTGAAATGTATTAATGAAATGAATTGTTATTAATCTTTGTATGTGGTTAAGTATGTTATCATTGAGAGAGAGTGTTGAAATATGTCTGAATTTCAACAGCAACAATTAATATCGCTACATCGAATAATACCGAAGCTCTGGTCACACATGTATTGTATTTCTCTTTTTGCATTGTATTCTTCTAAGTTCTTCAGTCAGAAACGCGTTGAGTGTGCCATCGAGTAGACGTGCCCAGTGTTCATGAGATCGTATCAGGCCCCTAAGTTCTTGAGCCTGTTGAATTAACACGCATACATAGACACATACACTCACACACGCACGCAATTGTCAGCCTTTTTTCTTTGGTGCCACAAAAGACAAAACATAAAAAAAGTGCCGTGCAAAGCATAAAATAAAAAGTGAAAATCAAGCAAGAAAAAAGAGAAAAGAAATTTTAAAAGAAACATGGCAAGTGCAGAGCAGAAAAACGAAACTGGCAACGGCATCGCCGCCGCCGTCGCCAAGAACAATCACAGCGCCATAGCAGAATCCTCTGAGGCGCCGAAGGATGCGAAGGATCTGTTGCCCTATTTGGAATCGCTGGAGCGCATTATCAAGCTACCCGTTGTGAATGCCGCTTGGGATGAGTCACAAGATGTCTACGGCAAAGTGAAGGGCAACAATCGCGTCTTCAATTGGGCTTTAAATGCCGCCGAGGATTGTGTGGCCCGAGCAGTGACGACCGCTGCGCCCATTGTGAATCGGTTGGATCGACCCATTGCCTATGTAGATCAGACTTTGGTTAAGGGCATCGAGTCGCTGGAGGTTATCCATCATTAAGGACACACCGCAGGAGATCTACACACAGGCAAAGAATAAGGTTATCGATGTGGTGCAGCCGCATCTGGAGCGTGTCGTCAAATTCAAGGCAGCCGGACAGCAGAAGGCCGCCTCGCTCAAGGATCTGGCCCGGCAGAAGGCCAACGAGGTACTTGCCACACAATATGGCAGCCTCGCCGTCAATGGCGTTGATACAACAACAGCCCTCGCTGAGCGCCTACTCGACTACTATTTCCCCAAATGCGATTCGGATGTCGAGGAGGATAATGATAATAAACAAAACGCTGTCGCGCGAAATGGCAGAAACGCTAAGACTGATATGCCAGTTTCCGCCAGCGAGGACCAGGTACTGCACACCGTACAGACCGTCGGCCGTTTATCCAATAAGATCTCGCGTCGCGTCTATAGAAACGTCTCCAGACAGATCAAGCAAGTCCAGCAGGGCAACATCAACGACTATCTGAGTTCGCTGATCGCCGCCTTGAAGCTGCATCAGTACATAAATTTCATCAACTCGTCGATGGGCACAAATGTCGAGCAGTCGACGCTGGCCAGTGACAACTGTAGTACACCCTATGGCAGCGGCTTCACAAACTCCAAGCCGACAGCAGCAGCAACAACTACACCAACAACAACAACAATAGCAACAATGGCCAACAAGTCCTCGAAGAGCATATCTTCAGCAGCATCAGCAGCGGCGTCCTCAACTGGACAGTAAATTTATTATTGTGTAGGGGAGGAAGCAGCAGCGAGGAGGAAGATCGCATGTGAAGCGGTTGCAAACTCCCCACCTCGATCCACTAAAAAAAAAAGAAAGAAAATAATAATATTCGCACCCACCACCCACCACCCCCCATAAACGCCTCTCACGTGCTGCTCATTTTCGTATTTACCTTTTTAATCTGTACATTTTTTTTGTCATTTTTTTTTTTCTTGTAAAACCTACCAAACGAAACATTAGAAAAAGGCATTCCCAACCACCACCGCCCCCACACGCTTTTGCTTTGCATATATTTATTTGAAGTAATACACATACTCCACACAAACCTACACAACTTCACACCTATATACACACACACACACACATACGTACACATACACACATTTATATATGTATATTGATATAAGTTGTAGTTGTAAAAGTCTTTTTTTTTATATGAATTTCTATACATTTGCTACAGCTGTGCTAAATTAAACAGAAAGAAAGCGCCACCTGGCGACCATGTGTCACAAATGTACTGAATGGAGAATATGCCTAAAAATAACAAAGAAAATCGGAAACAATTATACTAAATATACGTACATATATACAATATACAATGTATAATGTATAATATATATATGTAAATATCGATATAGCGAAATCGATTCGCAAGCGAAAGGTAAAGGGAGATCAGTCTCTGATCCTCACTTATGCTGTATGCTTAAAGATATATAAAATACTGATGTTTCTTTTAATTATGCTTAATATGTATCCTAATCTTAGCAGATGATATAATGATGAATTATGTTTTATATATATGAAGAATATATCTTAAATACTTTTGCTCTAACAAACCACAAAACTAAGTACCATATGGAAAAGTAATAATAATAAACCAGAAGTTAAGTTGCTCTCAATTCATCAACAAGTAAAGACGCACTCGCGCATAATAAATATAATCCAAAATTAGAAACTGCGTTTAACTCTTCATTTTGCCAAGTTAATTTACAACATTATTATTAATAAATATTTACTTCTGTTTTCTGGTTACGTTTGCCACTTTTCTTACTTAAGTCATAAAAGTATGAAACTATCAAAACATTCAAAAAAGTACTGATTTACCATTTGAATGAATCCTGTATGTAGAGCCTGGTTAGGCCATTAACATAATTTTTAACCTACCTCATTTTCATAGTCCACGGGTCGATACTCGACAAGCAGGGGCCAAACACTCTGCCTGGGCACGATTAGATTCGAGTTATGCAGCCGCAAGCCGCGTTCGCGGGATGAGAATGTGAACGAGAGATGTGCCATGGTTATATTCTGCACCCAAATCGGCTGAGTAATGCGCTGGAAGTGTTTTATGTTAATGGGCAGCAGTTCCTTGGTGAGCAGACACTTTTCCAGATCAAACGCCGATATTTCCAACTTAAAAATCCACACAAATTTTCGATTGTCGCCAGTGCTGCCAGACATGGAATGTAATTATTGATCAGCGAATGAATTCGAAAGCTAATACTAACTGGACCTCATAGGTGAGATAGTGTTCGCCATAGAGAAAGAAATAGGCGGTCACCGAAAGGGGCAGCACCTCATCTGGCTCCAGATTCAGCACCTCCTGGCTGACATGGATGAGCCTGCGATGCGGGCAGTGAAACAGCTGCCGGAACTGATTGAATCCGACGCGAGTCTGCAACGGCTGACACTGACAGTTCTGTATGCGCTTTAGTTTCAGTTGCAACTTCTGGGCGGACATGTTGCGCAGCCAGAACGTCATCTTGAGGGGCGGACTTTGGATCTGGCGCACAGGCACGGACAGAATATGCTCTGACTCCTGTCTGTTCGAGCGGAGCTTCTTGTTGAGGCTGGCGCGGGGGGCGATTTTAGCTCATTGCTGGTTGATTTTCGACTGTGAAGAAGCAGTAACTCACCCGGTTATATCGAAACTTTCCCAATAGTACAACTTGAGTATGGGCGATCGGATGACCGTCAGGTTTTCCACCATCAGTTTCTGATAGATTGCCGCTGACTTAATCACTCCCGTGCAGGGAGTTTTTGTCGTTTTGCCCGATTGTGTTTGTTTCATGTTTTTGTATTAGCACTCAATAAGTTGTTTTGATTTTAGAAAGTATGAGACTCAAGTTGAATTCGAAATTTTTTTGACTAAGGTTGCGACCCCATCTGACAGCTTTCCTTGCGCCGCCTTAGCGCCTTGTGCGATGTGCACGAATCTGGAATCTTTTTGAATGCGAATGTATTTTAAACAAAGATAAAATCTATACTTGGGCTTTTATCTTTCTCCTATCCACATTAGAAATATTTAATGAATTCCAATTTTAAAATGTTGAAATGTAAATTGAAAATGTTAATTAGTTAGGAAACCCTTTTTAATTTATATTTGATCATTTTTACTATTTCGATAGCAAAAATAACCAGCCTTCCATATTTTCTTAACTCAACAACATCTCCAACATTTACATACAGTGAAGGACAGCTCAAATCGATCAGTGTCAAAGAAAAAGCGTAATTGCCTGCCATAAGCTAATTATTTATTATTTTTCAAAAATTCCAAAGACCGATCGTAGCTAACCATTAAATTTAATATATGACCCCAATAAACTGGGGTTTCCCCACCTGCTAGGTAGAGTTATGTAAAAAAGTAGCCTATTTTGAGGGGACATTTTATTTGTACCCGTCTAAATAAAATAATATATTTGGAGTATAAAAACTTAAATAAGGATGTTAATACTTAGTATGACATCCTTTAGCCTTAACAACTTCCCTTAACCTATTATTCATGGAAGATACCAGCTTCCTAGTAGCTTCTGGGCTGATTTTGCTCCACTCATCCCGCAGAGCAGTTTTGAGGTCTTCTTTGCTGGATATGCTGTGCTTCCGGATGTGATTTTCCAGCAGAGCCCACAAATTCTCAATAACATTTAAATCTGGAGACTGGGCCGGTGGAATTATCCTGATAAGCCAGGACTTTACTATCTTGGCCTTATGCTTGGTATCGTTGTCCTGGTTGATCCGGAAAGTACGTCGGATGCCTACCTTCTCGGCACTTTGGAGTAAATTTTCCTTTAGTATGTTGAGGTACACATTCTTGTCCATTGTTGTTTCAAAAATCACAAAATTCTCGAATCCGGCTGACGAGATACAAACTCATACCATGTCACTTCCTCCACCATGCTTGACTGTTGTCTTTACGTGTTTGGGATTCAGGACAGTATTGGACTGTCGCAAAACATAATTCCGTCCGTGCGAGTCAAAAATTGTGAATTTGAACTCATCTGCAAATATGACTGTGTTCCAAAACTCCAAATCCTTGTCCAAGTGGTTTTTGGTGAACGTCATCGAAGTTCCTTTATTTTTTACGCTTATGAAGGGCTTATTCCGTGGTACTCGGACATTAAAGTCATGTTTCCGCAGAAACCTGCGCACAATTTCCACACAGCACTTTTTTCCCATTTCATCCTGTACCTGTTGAGTCAGTTTTGGACGCGATAGCTAGGGATTTCCCCTTATTTTCCTGATGATCCTTCGCTCCTCCACTTCGGTTATAATCCTATTTGGTGCATTTCTGCCCTTGTTCTTGTATTTAATTCTTTATTAAGTCTATATGTTTCTCTAAAAACATTCAAGGTTATTTATAAATGTGTAAGATTGGATGCCCCAGTTTTTGCAGTTAACGTGTTAAAAACAAAGATAGATCTAAGCGAAAACAAAAAGGAATATTCAACTTCAACATTAAAAATAGAATAAATTTAAACAGCAAAATTTGAAATAATTCGAGCAGAGATAAATTTGTATATGTTAAGCTACGCCAAGCGCAATGAGAACAAAGTTAGCCGGCTGTTGTGGACATCTTACTGCTGCCCTACTGTGCTGCTCAATCAAACATCTTTTCGAGCATTTTTCTAAGTTTCTCATGGGCAAGCGTATTTTCTGATATAGATCCTTGGAGACTCCACTTTGAGCAATAGTCGAAAATCGATATGTACGAAAGATTTTCTCGTGATCCATGTAGGTGATGGCGCTCATGTGAGGACACAAAATTATCTTCATATGATCCGAAAAGTTAAGCTGAACCGAGCCGTTGGTCAAGTGCATGACAACCGCACAAGTTGTGCGAAACCAGGAGTGCAGATGAGGCATACGTGAAATCTGATCGCTTTCGACGGTGACATTGTTGGCGCCTGCCTTGACCAGATGCTCGGTCATATAGCGCTTAAAGTAAGACAGTAGCTTCATCTTTTTATCGAGAGTTTTGCAGTAGTCCGTCGAAGTCATGTAGGTCTCTTTGCCCTCCTTGTCGATGAAATGCACATTGATTTCATTGGGCAGTAGTATTAGCTTTGTGATGTCATTGAACATAACTCCGATGCCCTCATCACACAGCTGGTAGCCAAAGCCGTATTTATCACTGTAGTCGACCCACTTCGATATCCAGAAGAGCGGCTGGGCAGCTGGATCGGTGTTCTCGTCACCCAGATTGCCTTGCAATAAGCGAGGCTATTGATGAGATTGGAGAGCTGCTGATGCAGACTTTCAATGTCGCTACGATAGTCCTCGTTGTGGCGACTCATTTGTGCCGAGGCCGTAATAGCATCATGTAAATTATTCTTCAGGAAGGTAGACTCCAAACGGGTATCATCCCTCAGACCGTTGATTTCCGTTAGCGGCTTGCGTTGATTGGGATCCTCGATGGTATCATTGATGCCGATGCGCGGCGCCATGGTTAGGCAAGAACTGGGCAGGAACATAGGCACCTGCGACGCCTTGAGGAACTCAAAATTCAGTAGCTGTCCAATGGTCGGCCGACTCTCCGGGTTCGGTTGCAGCATGGCAATGACCATATCCGCAGCCGGCTTTCTTAAGTAGCTTGGCACACGGTACTCGCATTTTTTGATTTCGATCGAGTAAGTGTCCTTCAGCGTTTTCGTCTCGAATGGCGGCTGACCCACCAGCAGCGTATACATGACGCAGCCAATCGACCAGATGTCCACCTCAAACGAGTGACCCTTCTTGGTCAGAATCTCTGGTGCTATATAGTTGGGAGTGCCGCACAGTGTCTTCTTGCGTTCACCGTCGTATTCTATACGCGTTGCCAGGCCAAAGTCGCCGATTTTCACATGCAACATGTCGTTGAGAAACAGATTGCCCAACTTAAGATCACGATGAATGATGCGATTGTCGTGCAGATACTTCACACCCTGTATTATCTGGTATATGTAATAGCGGGTCTCAAACTCTGTAATACTTTCCCGCCGCTTGTGCGACTCCATCATCGAACGTTTCTTGCACAGCTCAAGCACAATATATATGTTCTGCACATCCTCAAAGTAGCTGGGAAACTTGACAATGTTTGGATGATTTAGGCTGCGGTGAATGGTTATTTCCTGGGCAGTCTTCTCTTTTTGGTTGTGCTTTATCATCAGCTTCTTGGACACGATTTTACCGGCGAAGACATCGTCCGTCTCCACATCGATTATCTCATAGCATTTGGCAAAGCCTCCCTTGCCAAAAAAGCGCATACGCTTGTAGGTCTTGCGATGATTGGCGTCGAACAGACGATCGGGAATATCTGTGCTCTTGTCTTCTCAATCCGATTTGAGTCGACGAAGTGCAGAATGATGTTATACACAGTTGAGTAGCTCAGATTGACCATTTCAGCTATTTGGCGATGTGAATATCCGATTTTGAAGTGTTCCAGGATGAGTTTCCGTTGCGCAATAGTAGTCTGTTTTCTCCTTGTCGGCTTATTGCACCCTAGATGCAGGATAAAACGAAACTGACTACGAAGGACTGGTCTATTTATACCGAAAATACTCAACTTTAGGTAAAAAGCCCGGGTTTTATGGCAACCAGGTGTCCACAATGTAACTGCACCAAATAAAATTTCCCCTCAAAATAGTCTACTTTTTTACTTAACTCTACCTAGCAGGTGGGGAAACCCCAGATTATTGGGGTCATATATTAATTTTGGTGGTTAATATATGTACCTACCATCGGTCTTTGGAATTTTTGAAAAATAATATATAATTAGCTTATGGCAGGTAATTACGTTTTTTCTTTGACACTGATCGATTTGAGGTGTCCCTCACTGTATGTCAATTGTGCATCAAAAGCTAAAAATTTATGTCCTTGGTTAGGTTCAATGTGAGCATCTGTGCGAAAGTTTCTGCCGCAGGCACTCCGATCACCAGCTAGGCAAGTTCACGACCTCAGCGTGTCCGTACAGCACTGATGTTGTTCGCCAGGACTAGCAGAGTAGTAGGAAACTGGGGATTCTATGACAGGAAATGGTTATTGCACTTTTTTATTTCATTCGATTTTTAATTGCTTCATTATAGCACTTAATTTATTGCTTTTGGTTGGGGGAGTGACAGGTGTGTGACCTTTTTTAAAAAAATGTGTGGTTTTATATCACGTACGTGACATTTATGATCGAAGGGTCTAGATTTATGGATGACCCTTTTTTTTATTGTGGATTGGAGTCAGGTGGAGGATCACTCGCGCACTTGTGTGTGCGTACGTGATTGTGTTTTTTAAGGAGGAGATTGTGAGCAAGGCGTGTAACTTGTAACCTGTATGCTAGAATGTAGTGGAAGATCGGTTAGCAGCTACCGCACAAGTGTGCAGTATGGCCACACAAGTTCTAGTCCCGCAATTGGTCACCAAAATTTCTGTAGCCATTGTCGTAGTATAGTAGTAGAATGTTGTTCAGTTGTGAGGAGGGAACATAGTAAATTCTCCACACGCCGGAGATAGACAACCGTTCGGGACCCGTCAACGAACTAGCTCGGTTCAGGAATGTGGGCGGGGTTCTTGCTGAACTATCTCGGCACACTACGCGAATTTTAATTGATAGAGTCCCTAAAAGCCCTGTTGGGAAATTCTTAAATGAACTGACCAGTCCGGTCAATTCGAATTCAACACGACCAAAACAAATAAACCCAAAAAAAATCCACAAAAAACTAGAATGGGATAAAGGAAGGCAGAAATGGGGGAGGGAACCAAGGATACGTCGGTAGTGACGACGGCGGTGTGGTCTCGGTGTCATTCGACACACACCTTCTGCACCCGACCCGACCATGACCTGCAAGGGCAATTGTTATTGCAGATCCCCTTTTGCAAAACAAATCAACTAATTTTTTTACGATCCCATGACTCGGAAGATGAAGAAAGAACTTATGGTCTCATTCTGTCACTTCATAACGTTATAATCTTTAATAAAAAAAAACTTCAAATATCCAAATAAAACTATACCTAAGGATTGTCAATTTTAACATTATGGTTTCACATGGCTTCTTAATCTTGTGAGGAGCCATATAGCTTTGACATATGCTATATGCGCCCCTCGCAACAACTGCCACATATGCTATGGGCAGCCCTCGCAAAGACAATAACCAACGCGTCGGCATATTTTGCCAAATACGCTGGAAATGATATGCGGAAGCCACGTGCGGATTGACGACAACCCACTGACCCACTGCAGAGTGAAATAATCGCTGAGGACAGCAATCGCAATGTGAGACCGCTGACCCACTGCAGAGAGAAATAATAATAAATGAGGTGATCGCTGACCCAATAATGCAGCGATCGCAAAAGGGTGACCGCTGCTTTGCTGCCAGCAAGTGCAGCGACAGCAGAACGTGCAAAGATCATGCCACCGACGCGACCCGACCTATAAAAGGGGGCGTCACAGACACAGAGTCAGTCAGTCAGAGGCAGGCAGTCAAAAGTATGAGACGAGTACGAAACTCGCTGTCGGGCAAGAGTTGATCTGAGACTCACCGCAGCCAGTGCGAAATCTAGGAGCGAAGTCAGTCAGAGAAGGTCTGATCGCCACCTAGTTGGTACATGGAACGCATGGATAACAAAGGGATATCCATATGGCATTTCAAATTGTACCGTAGTCAGTCCGAAGCAGTGCAAGTCGACGAGCAGAGGCAATACGTCGACCAGAGAATCGTAGCAGGACAATTCCCCAGCAAGGAACTTCGTGGGACCAAGGACAGGAACCAGCTAAGTCAGCTGGTAAGCTATAATCATACCGTAGTAAGAACTGAAGGCAAATAACAACCATAGTTAGTATATATTGAGAGATATGTGTTATTAATTATCGCAGTGCAATCAAAAATAAATTTGTTGCTCGAACTCATAGCTCGACTGAGTTTTAGCCCAGCTAAAACCAAACGAACTAGAAAGGTTCGTTACAATCTAAATATGAAATATGGATTGTGGTTATTTTTCAATCTATATATATATCTATCTAATTATTGTTTTGGGGGAGAGTAATCTGCAGGCTTAAAAACTACTAGTTTTTCTTTTTTTTTTTTTAGTTATTTTAATTATTTTATTTTACTTCGTTTCTATTGAATTTTTTTTTTGTTAAAAAAAAATTTTCTTAGTGATTACTTTATGAACTTATTTGACAATTTTTCTTTTTCTTTAGTATACTTTACGTACTAATAATAATAAAATAAATTGTTGATTAAAATTATAAATAAATTTTTTTTTCATGTGTATATATATATTTTCTTCAGTGTAGTTTGTTTAAAACAAAAAAAATTGTTTATTCAAAAATGATAATTTTTTTTGTTTTATTTTTTATGTTTATATATATGTATTTTTTTTCTCAGTGTAGTTTGCGTGAACTAATTTTAATTCTAGTTTTATTCATTCTTCACATTTATTTAGCTTTATTATTTCTCTCTTTCTTTTCCAAGACCATATTTTCAAAAACAATTCAGAAACACTGATGTGAATAAAGTTTTATTTATATGTACAAAGTAATACGTGTATATATGTAGAAGATTATTGATAAAAGTAGGGATAATTTAGGTTAATTAAAAATTTGCTGTTTAACATTATGACAATATGCATTACGTTAAATGTTTTTCAAAAAAACAAAAAGACAAAAGCTCTGCGCACATTAAAAAGAGCAGCATTAAAAAGGAAATCAGAGCACCACAATATCAGTATCGAAGAGAAGAGAGTGCAGGGTCGTTAGAGCTTAAATATCGTCCGCGTGCAAAAGCCTGCGCTGGCCTTTACAGTGGGACAAACAACTCAATCACTCACCCAAATTAATCCACGATGAAGGCCTCCTCGTAGACTGTGTTGTTGTTGTTAGATTGTTGTGTTTTTCTTTTTTGTTTAAATTTATTTAATACTGGATTCAGAGGCGCGTTTTATTGTTTATTAAGGTGATATTTAAATGGAATTTTATATTGAAATGAAATGTTAGATTACATATAAGTTAAGCACAATTATTCCCAAATCACCAATATACCCAAACCCACTAACTCACTGCAACAACAATAGAATAGTTCGTCTACAACGTCAGCATAGTTCGTCAACAACGAACCCAACTGCAACCAGCGATCACAACCGGAATCGCATGAAGTAATACGACACGTGCCTCCGTCAGAATTTTCTACAAGAAGTCCACCATTGGACTCCCTCAGCATATTCTACAAGAAGTCCACCATTGGACTCCGTCAGCATATTCTACAAGTGAGACCCAAGCGGGCCATCCGACTTCTCCACCAATGGGACAGCAGCGACAAAGCTACAGCGACTCAGCTACAACGCCTAGACGCCAGTAGACAGCAGCAAACCGATGTTTCATTATAACGAATAATATTGTACAAAATCAGTTCTAATAAAGCACTCAAACAAAACAGTTATGTTTTTTTAATAAAAACGTTAAGGAACCGTTTAATTGGCGCCCGAGCAGGGACCGGTACGCAGTTATGGGCAAATCGCGAGTTGTTAAAGTGTACTACAAAAACAAGCCTTGTTATACGCGCTTTAAGTAGCAGTAAACTAAGGACATCTCGCGAGAAAAAACCCAGGCCAGGATCCAAAATTAAAGTACCTCAAGTAGCCTCGTTAAAATCAAAAGCGCCTCAAGTAGCCGCAGATGCGGACACAAACTGAACGTTTCTATCAAAAGCGCCGCAAGTAGCCGCAGATAAGAACACGATTAATTTTGAAGTGCAAAACTGCGTACCGGTGCCGGGAAAAATTACCGCCGACAACCATGTAGTGTGCGTCCGCAGGGTCAACTAAAAACGGTCGTGGGACAAAAAGGATCAATTCCAAAGGTCGTCGCCGGAGATTCGCCGGGATGATAATTATATTCTAAGCATAGAAAATATGAAATTAAATAAAAGAAAAACTTTTTTTTGAGAAAATATTTAGAAAATACGTAAACAAATTTTGAGAAACAAAAATTAGAAAATAGTAAAAATAATAATAATTTTGAAAAGAAAAAATTTTTGTAAAGAAAAAAAAAGAAGAATCGAAACAAATTCATTGTTAATAATAAAAACGAAAAATTAACGTAAAAGAAAAAATTTAAAATTAAAAACAAAACGAAAAATTAACGTAAAAGAAAAAATTTAAAATTAAAACAAAACAAATAATTAACGTAAAAGAAAAATTTTATAAATAGAACATTTAGAGTTAATCATAAAAAGAAAATTTTGAATAACCAATTAACTTCTATAGAAATATTTTCCCATTGCTCTTCAGCATTGAAACAGTTCATTCTAAAATATAAAAGTGGTCCGAATTGAAAATATGCAAGCAAACGAATTCTCCGAATCCCTAGCCAACATGAGGCTAGGAACAACGAGTACCAGTTCCCAGAAAAATATCCAAGTAAGCGCATCTCTTAGAGATACAATAATATCGTTAATAAAAGAGGAGGCGAAATAATTCGACAAGCAATAGGTAGTGAAGATAATGACCTTCTATACGACATCTTAAGGGATCACGTTGGAAAAATCTGCTATGTTTATATGGACGATATCATCGTTTTCAGCAAATCTGAAAACGAACACGCTAAACATCTAAATATGATCTTCACGACCTTAGGTAAAGCAAACATGAAAATTCAAATCGACAAATGCGAGTTTTTCAAGATCGAAGTCGATTTCCTAGGCTTCACTATTTCAGCAGATGGTCTCAAAACCAATCAAGAAAAAGTGAGAGCAATAAAAAACTTCCCAACACCCAAAAGCCTCAAAGACTTACGTTCTTTCTTGGGTTTGTCAAGTTATTACAGAAGATTCATTCGTGATTACGCTAAGTTAGCAAAACCTCACACAACTCTTTTAAGAGGAGAATGTGGCAGACTCTTAAAGAATCTTTCCCAAAAAGTCGAACTGACACTCGACAATAATGAAACTAAAGCAATTAAAGTTCAAGATATCACTAACGAAAGCGAACAAACAGAAATTGTCAATGACTTAGAATATCATAATAGCAAGAAGGAAAAAATAAAACAGTATGAAAAAGGAGACATACTAACTCCAAAATATAAAAAAGAAATCGTAGAAGAAAATAGAAATAGCACAATAAAAACACGAGGTGGCAGAATAGTTTACAAAAATAATCTAAAAACTGTGATGGTCACGCAAGTTCTAACTCCCGATGTTTGGGCACCAAAAAACTCTGTGGCCAACTGTAGTATGATAGTAGTGGAGGAT
>JAWNMG010000794.1:0-12918 GCA_035044245.1 Drosophila nr. fundita
TCTGAATATTCTCCGAGTTATGTTTGGTACGGCACCAAAAATGTCATGCAATTCGCAGAGCAATCTTGAATATTCGAAAGTTGCGTTCATTTCTATAGTCCACACTGACAAAAAAGACAATGAGATTGTTGTGTCTTATGTAATGATGGAAGTCGCATCGCTTCTAAAATTATTTGTAATAGTCTCCTACCGCCAAAGTATGTTTTTACAGCCGAGCATTACGCGACTGTAATATCATTGAAGAGTGTTTGCTTAACTTTTTCGGCACCAGACGGTATTTATTCCTCCTGGCCTTAATGTGAACGTCAGACGTCGGCATCTGGCGCCTTATGATTTAATAAAGTTGCAAGTGTGTGCGCATCCTTCTGTGAGTGTCGCAGCTCCACATCCACATCATCCAGAAGAGGCAGCATAGCTGAGCATGCTGCCCTGTTACCCGGCTCCTTTTCAGCCAGCCATATTAACTGGCTCCGGCGCATGTTGTCGCAGAAAGTTGTCTACGGCACTGTTGTCGTCATCATCGTCGTCGTCGTCGTCGTCGTCGTCGTCGTCGTCGTTGGCGGGTCATATTAAATTGTGTTAAAACACTTGCGCCACACCATACAAGACACACACACACACTGCTATCATACATGTAACATACATATATACATATATATATATATATATATATATATATATATATCAGGCATCTCTGCCTGTGCAATGACGCGTATGCGTTTGCCATGTAACTCGTTTTTTGTCTGCACACTCTCCGCTGCATTCCTTGGTTTATTTTTGGTTTATATTTTTTTAACTATATTTTCGGTGTTTTGCGTTTAATTTCCGGTGAATTAAAATTAAAATGTATGGCAACGTTTTGTAAACGGCAGCAGCTTAATTTTTTAACTAATTTACTCAACAAACAAACGAATAATGTATACACAAATATATATAGATAAAACATTTCATTTTTTGTGGCTTTGCTGCCGCTCCCCGGAGTCAGAAATGCATATTTCCTGGTTATTCACCTATACCAGTTGTAGCAGCTATTTTTTGTTGATCCTGTTATTGGCATACAACGGCAAATAAATGCTTTAATTCATTTCGAGCGACAACTTGTCGTTCCAGCGGGAGTAGCAGTGGCAATAGTCGCAGTAGTAGTCATAGTAGTGTAGAAGTGTTTGAACTGGCGGGAGACGACACGGCAGACGGGGCGAGGAGGAGGACTTCAGACCGTGCCACACATCGCTTCATAATTAAAAGCTGCACTCCGAAATTTTTCAATAACAGCCATAAATCAGGCATATGGATGCCAAGGGAGCTTCGCTACACATAAATAACTTTCCGTTCACACAAACATACACTCGACACACACACACACACACACACACTCGACACACACACACACACACACATGCACACACACACACACAGACAGGCAGGAGTACAAGCACGAACACACAAGCTAATTGCAATAGCCTTTCATGTGTTTGTTGTAGGTATGTGTGTTTGAATGTATGTATCTGGTTCGCGACACGAATCCCGAGTCCCGACTCCAGCACAGACCCATTGATGACCTAGTCGAGCGTGAAACGCCCCAATTGCCTCCTCATTAGTCAAGCCAGAGATCTTGCAAGCGTTTAAAGTTGTCTCGTTCGGATTTTGATACCACAACAAGTGCAAGCACTTCATTTTTATGAGCAATCTGGCGTCGGTTTTCGACCAAAATATGAGCCCGAGAAAAGCAGTTAACATTACACATTTTGTACAGTCTATTAGATCATAATATTTGTAGGAAAATTAACGTGTTTCTTTTTCATTGTATTCAAAACTAACAAGAATCAAAAGCACGCTTTCTCCGGCATACCAAAGATATAGACTAGAATCTGACTGGTGCTAGTCTTATGTGTTTGAACACAGTTCGTTCATAATTAAAGACTAAGTCAATCAGTTTTCAATCATTTTTCAATCTTAAAAATCCAAAGTTATCATTATTATTTCGTTAGACTGTGCAACAGAAATGAAATCGAGCTTACGTAAATCGAACTTTCAATATTAAAATTGAAATGCAACTTCAAAATCAAATGAGCTCTACTTGCAAAAGATAACTTTCGATAATTCGATCTGAACGGAGGAGAGACCGATATCAACTTGTTAGTCAACTCGTTACACTTTCGTAATACAATAAGAAATTGTTTTAGATAAGGTTTCCTTCAGTCGAACAAGACTCGGATGCAGCTAAGGCCGTTGAAAATGCTTAGGTATAAATATGCAAAAGGGGATAACTTCAATGCGATTGCAGTGCACTTTGGAGCAAATACGTAGCTGGGCTGGCATTCAACTGGCCCCAGCTTGCCTCCAGACTCCAACTCAAAATTGCATTATATTATAAGGGGCAACAACACAAATGTGTGTTTGCAACGCAATTCCCTTATTTGCTTAGCATACAGCTAAACAAAAAAAAAACTACTAAAACTGCTAAGGAACTTGTGCTGGAAGGGGGAGGGGGGAGATTCAATAAAATGTCACACCATACTTTTTATATTTCTGTGTCTCTCTTGAACTTCAGGATTTATATAGCAATTTGCCAAGTTATATTGTAAACGTAATAAATTGTCCCACGCTAACTTGAATTATGTGTGCTTGGCTCACGGTGTACTGCAGTGTGTATGTGTGTATGTCTCTCTCTCGCTCTCTCTATCTGTCTCTCTCTCTCTTTCTGTCTCTCTCTATGTGTGTGAGTATTGTACTTCTGGCTCTACTTCGACTTCGGCGTCGGCTTCTGCTCCGTTTACATTTGGCGAGAAGGCACAATTATTATCCAACGTCCGTGGTGGCACTTCCTGCCCACCAAAGCGCCGTGGCGCAACTTTTAAATAAACTTTCATAATTTTGCATACTTGAGATAACAAATTGCATGCTGCAAGTCACTTCCTCTGCCCGTTGCACCCCCCCTGCACAAACTGCTGGCTCCCATTGGTACTGGCAAACTTTTAAATTAGATTGTTTTCTTGGACGTTTGCCGCCTATTTTTGGCGCCGACCTCTGGAATCGCAAGCATGCAACAGGATGCGAGAGCCGATAATTAAACAAATCTAGCATCTAAAGCTGCTAACTTGGTCAAAAGTCCATATCAAAACAATTAACCAATATTCATATATATTCTTTATTTGCGTTTCATTCTATTTACAAATCAATTGTGGCTACTTAGCCTGGAAAAATGACAAGCCCAAAAAGGTAGCATATGTTTGCATTAAATTTGCATCTGTATGTGGCGAAGTCGACTTGAGTCTATGTCTGGGAAACGCATTCGAAATATTATGTCTGTACTCTTTGATAAGGCTTTGCATCTATTAAACTGATTGCCATGGGGAATGGGCTGACTTGCAGTCCACTATCCCAAAATTGGCAACTTTGATGGAAACCACAGCAGAAAGTGGCGAAATGGGCTCAAGTGTCATCGAACTGGCTATCAATAAATTGGCTATGGAGAGTTTGTGAGAGGAGAGTGGCAAAGGGGGGTGTATTCAAGAGTGGAGATGAATACACGAGCCCTGTGCATATGTCTTAATATTTGATTCAAGTGCGGGGCGCCGTATTCGGCAACAGAGCCTCTCTAGGAGGAGGCGTCTCCCCAACCGACCAGCTTCCCACTGCTGCCCACTGTTGTTGTTAGTGTTTGAAATAAACTCTAATGAGTTTTCTGCTTTTCAGACACAAAAACCACTTAACCGGCACATATGCATGAAGCTGCTGCTGCAGAAACTTTAGCTGGCAAGAGCCAACAAATTTTTGGACGGCCAAAACCAGGAGCAAAGTCTGACAGCTGCATACTCGTAAATAAATACATATACACACTTATATGTATATGTACATATAAAATATGTGTATGTATGCAAACAGACTTACCCTCACACAAACACACACACACACATATTTATTATATACGTATTTATCTATATATATGTATACATATATCTGTATGTGGTATAGCATGCAAAAAAATAAAATGTTTTTCAAATTTTGAGCGCTTGTAAAATTTTTAGCCAAGGCCTCGAACTACGACGAGGACCAGAACCAGAACCAGGACCAGTGCCAGGACTAGGAGGTAGAGCTGGGGTTGGGGGCACCAAACCGACATTTATAGCCGGTAAATTTTTCGCTTAGTGGTAACCAATCAACTGTGGCATGGCGAGGCAATGGCTCATGGTGCTGTCTGGTCTTTCAGTTCTGGCTCTGCTTCTGGTTCTGGTCGTGGTCCCTGTCCTGGTCCTGGTCCGTTCCTTTCTTGAAATATTAATCTACTCGCTGTCGCTTCGGTCGCTCGACCTTCATTTAAGCTACCAAATTTAATGTTTCACTTTGATAACTTGTCGAATACGTAATGCATTCACATTTTGGCATTGTCCTGCTGCCAGCCGGCTCATTCCTTTAAATGTTTGCGGTGTCATAAAATGACCAGATCTAACTCGTTAGTAAAAATTTTTTTTAAAATTTTATTGTACAAAGCATTGTCAAAGTTTCATAACTGACCAGCTAGTGAATTTAAACCATCTTTCGTTTAATTACCTCGCTGGACAAACAGGAATATTTCTCTTTTTTGCCAGCCCACGCATACCCTGTACGTCAGTCGGCTGCTTGGGTGTTACCGTTCTAGTTGATACCTATACAAATTAAATAGAGGTTTTTAAAAATATATAAAAATAAGTAGTAGTAGTTAAAAATATGATGTTTTCTTAACATTTGTTTAATTGAACTCTGATTTTCAGGTGACTGTAGGGTGAATACCATTGCACGTATACACCAGATATTTGACAATGATATAGTAAGCCACAAAAAAGTGGCTTCCGGCAGGAACTCTGTTACTTACCTTTAATTTCTAAGAGAACATTGTGATATTCTTGTCAAGATATCTGGAAAGCAACTAATGAAGAAGAACCATAGATCTAGTCCGACAATTTTAAAGCTAAGGTCACATACATTTTTATGAGAGGTTGCTGGTGACATTCTACGTTTTGAGAATACCATCAGAGTAGTCTGCAGTCGGTTACCCTCGACTGCAAAGTTCTCAGTTGTTAATCCATTAAAAAATGGGAAAAGTGTATAATGCTGTTGTGCAAAAATATATAACTATTAGAAGGAAGCATTTTTAGCCCTATGTCCGTCTGTCTGTCCGAACACGTCCGATCGCAGAGAATACATTTGGAATATAAGATCTTGTACCTGATGACAACACAAACACACAATTGTTAGGCTAAAGCCTTTCAATTGCTATATACCCTTTCATATTGATAAGCTGTATAAATTAGATTAAAATTAGATTAGGGATTATAGACTAGAAACGCAGATTTTGTTAACCAAGACGTATTTTTATCGTGAAGACGCGTATATGAGCAAGTCTACTGCGTATCTCAGGGTATCTTCTAATCGTGTTGTTTCGAATAGAGCATTTTAACTTTGTTTTTTTTTTTTATCTGGTATGCTCGGAATTACTTTGTGGCCAGAAAAACTGGATGTGGATGCGGCGCAGCTGCCGTTAGCATAAAGTAATCAAAAAAGTTCTGCTTTAATATGGCAGCAGTCATCATCGCCAGCGTCGGCGGCAAAACACACGCCGGCCAGCTCTGAAGCTCTATTAATGTTAAAGTGAGTGCCAGCGAGCCGGAGCGCAGCTTTATCCCAGTCGGCAACCTTAGCTTGAACAGCAACCTTGAATAGATAAAAACCCAAAAAACTGTCAATGCAAGCTAAGAATTTTTGCAGTGTTTTCCTATTTTAGTGACTTGATTGTTTTGCATAACTAACTAAAAAATGCGCTCGAGCAAAAAACAATTTTCACTTCACTGCCTGCAATTGCCTACTAATGTTGTTCCTTTTGATTTTGGTGTGAGCATCGAGTGAATTGAAGCAATTTGATAATATTCGCACGTATTTCGATGAAATTTTAATAATCTAGTTTCGTATGTGATAAAGAAGTTTGGACATGTGCCTGTAGCCCGCCAATATCTTTGCTTACCTGTGTATGTGTGAGTGTGAGTGTGTGTATGTGTGTCTGTACTTGACACCTGAACGTGTCCCAATTCATACCCTTCGGCCCAACTCGAAAGCTTGGCACGTTTTTCACTTGTGAAGCGATTTCGATTTGTTTGTAATTGCAATTTTAGTTTCGCGCACAGCATCAAATTAAAAAAAAAAAATTAATTAAAATTACTTACTGGATTTCATAAAATCAACAATGCCATCGACATTCTATGCACCTGATGTGTTTGAAGCTCTTGACGCTATATTTTAATTTAATGGTGCCCAAAAAGAAATGCTAACAATTTAATTAAAACTGCGTTGAACAATCAGAAACAAATTCTCAAAAAAGCTCGCACATACCCAAACTCACACACACCCACACACACGCACACACACACACTGAGAAGTAGTGGGCTAGTGAGCCATTTAAACAGTACGATGTCCTTCCAAATCATTGCTTTCCACTTCTTCGGCAGTCGCCCATTGGTGACCACCAAGAGTGCAGTGCAAACATATGACGCACACGCCACGTGTGCTTCCCACAAAGTGAATTTCATTTGGGAATATGACCACTAAATTGTCCAATTTAAAATGTGCAGTGAGCAGGACTGCCAGGTCAAGATTGCCTCTGCCAAGAGACTAAGGTTGCACTTTTTCGTCTCGCACATATATTTAGTTTTTTTTTTTAATTCCAATGTTTTCCTTCATATTACTTAACATACACATACAACTTGTAGTAGTGAGTTATCAGCTTAGTGAGTAAAAGTGACCTGGATTTCATCCATAATACGCACAGATTTCCAACGCATCAAAGGAAACATCTCCGATCCCATAAAGTGTTTTCACACTTGATCAACATTAATAGCCGAGTCGATATGGTCATGTCTGGCTGTTCGAATCTGTGCTGAAGCTGGGTTGGGGATAACCCGATCGGACCACTATATCATATAATTGCCATAGGAACACTCAGTCGAATGATGAGTTGCAAATCAACGCTCTTCTCGATTTTTAAATAAATACGTTTTCCCTTGGTTTACTTGCATTTGGTGTACAATTGTACCAAAATTTAATTTTTTGCTCTTGCTCTTTCATAGATAAGATTCAGTAAACTTGGTCTGCCTCTGGCATGCGAATCTGTTCCGAATTAATTCAGAGACGAAGTGCGAAGCTTCATTCAATATTTGATCCCTAGCTCGGGATCCATTTGTGCTTAAGTGATGGGGTCCAATTGGTGTCGTTTTGTCCTTACCATATGGTCATATAATTCCGCAATGATTAAGCCGGCGCCAAGTGGTGTCCCGGCATGCGTTTTAACTTGTAGCTCGTGTTTCCAGGGCGACTGGAAGGTAAACACAAAACGTAAACAAAACATACGCCACGTTGGCCGGCTTTGGTGCGAAACTCACCACTTGGTGAATGGTGTTGCGCGTGCAACTTCATCGGATTTGGCAGTGTCGAGCGATATGAGGAATAGGAGCAGGCGCCGATGGCAGCTTTCCGAAGCCGGAAGCATCGCCAATGGTCGCAATAATTGGCACACAGCCAACGGCAGTTCGTCGTGCGGCACGAGGGTAGCACGAGTGTGCCAAGCGGCACTTTCAAGTCCAGCACGAAGGTGCGCCACGATGCCGACCTTCACGCGACTCTGGCGACTCGTGCAACTGAGCTCGCCTGCTGTGTGTGTGCTGGCTGCCTCGAGTCGCTTCTTTGGCCCAGCCAAGCAACAGTTTTGTTTGGAACGTCAACACATGCGGTCGCAATGAGCCTGTGCGTCTCTATCCAGTCGTGGCAAAGTTTCAGTCGCGTGTGATTTTTACGTGAGTTGGAGGCGACTTTTGTTGCCAGTGCGGTGTGTTTCGCAAAAATACACTATTCTCGCCTGCTTGTTCTGTTTCCATTTACAAAATACATTTTTTTTCGGTGCTCCGTCAAACAATTCCCCCAATGACTCAAAACAAATAACATTAAAATTAAAAGGTAAACGAATGAAATTTGCACGAAAATTCTCAGAGTCATACAAAAGTCAAACTTTAAATTAGAAATATACAAGCTAATATTAAGTAGATGCCATTTCATCGAAAATGCAACGGCAGCGAGCTACATAAAGGAAATAAAATCGAAAATGTATCTAATTGTGCGATTGGAATCTTTGGAAATGAAAGGAAAATCAAAAAGTTAAATTAGCGTAATTTGCGCTCATTATAATCAAAAAGGCAAGCTCCCAAGACACACACACACACAGTGGCACGCTCTCCAAATATGCCACACAAGAGTAACAGTGAACCCACGAATATTGTTAGTGGCTCCCTCTTCGATTCTCATAAGTTTAAAAAAAATAAAATAAAGAATGAAAATAAAAATTACAAACGCTAACAGAACATAAAACGAGACATTTTTGACTAATTGTTTCTCGATTGCATTTTAAATGCCAGTTTCGCAGGGCGGAAGCGGAAGTGCAGTCAATCGCGTTGCTTTTTGGGGAAACAAAACTTACATATGTATAAGTTAAGTGACATTAACATTTTTTAAGGCCAACAATCAATAAAATGAGACATATTGTAACTTATCTAAGGCAGTTCAAATATATAAGAGTTTCAAAGTAAAATCTAATGGGTGCTTCAGTGTTACAAAAATACAGTTCTTAGAAAACAATAATTGAAATCATTTTGAAACAATTATATTAATTACATAATTTGTTAAATTTTTTCATCATTTCAACTGTGCAATTTTCTTCTCCATTTTTTTAAAAATCCCATTAAGTTGTGCAATGTGTAATTTTAGTTGTGTATATAAAAAGTAATTTCGGCATCAGAAAATATCTGTTCTCGGGTACTGGTCGATCAGTTGTTGTCGTCGGTCGATCTAGCGTATACACAATACTCGATTCATTTCCCCACTCACCACACATAGGAAAAGTTGGAAAGTTTTTTTTTTTTACTAGCTAAAATTTGTTGTGACAATCGCGAGACCGTTCGACCAGACACACAAAAACAGTTTTTGTTTTCTTTGTTTTTTGAGCAGCTTCCGAAATTACAAGAAAATCGTGGAATATTTCGTGCTCAAGCGGAAACAGAAGTCGAGAAGCAGTTCTGAGATAATATTGCAATAATTTATTTTCTATTGACATTGGTGCATTTAGATATTCACCGATAATCATTGATTTCTGTTATTCTTACCTGCTCTGCTCATTTGCATATTTAACTTGTCTTTATATTTAAATGCGCCTTTGCGAATAAATTTTAGTTAACTCGATTACTATACGTAAGGCTCATAAGTAGATATTCAATTCTGCTCGGTATCCATTCTAAATGCAGAGATTTCCGACCTTGTAAAGTATATTCCGATTAGCTTGACAAGCAAAACCAGTCTATCGTCATCTGTCGGTCATTCTGTCGAAAAGCTCTTACTTCAGAGCCAATTGGTTCTAGAGATTAGTGCAAAAAAAAAGTTCTTCGACACGTAGATCAAACTCAATATGAAATAAGAGAATTTTTACTTTTTTTGTAAAACTTTATTAAAACTTTTGCGTAGCATGATATCGTTCAATTAAAACCAATCAATTATAAAGCCATTTCCACAAGATTTTTAATAATTGACATAGTAAGCCATGTCGCTCAAATACTAAATCCTTAAGACAATTTCTCCATAAGTCTTTAAAATCAAATATACCATTCAAAAGTGTTCCTAATTTCAAAAATTAATTTTCAATTTATTTTGTTCAATATGAATTAAGTGAATTTGATGAATGATGTCAAACTGTCCCAACTTAATTCTTGAGATTAGATCGGCATGCTTAGGTGTATCTTTTAGATGGTTCCCGTTTTGCATTTTTCAATAGGAAATTAATAATATTGATTACACACAGACACACACACACACACACACACACACACACACACACACACGCACAACACTCAGTAGGCTTCTCAGTCGTGATATACAATTTGGCTTGTAACCGTTGGCAAGCCAACAATCATGGGTGCCACTCATCTCATGTTATCTGCTCTACTTGTGAGTTATCGCTTTTATTTGTTTTGCAATTAAAAGACAGGCAGGAAGCAGGAAGAGTGTTATGTAATAGATTTAGCATACGTCCGCATTTGTTAAATATCGCGGAAGCTGTCCATTATGACTGCAGCAACGTGTTCTCATTATGCCCTCGCCCATAAAAGGTCAGAGGTACAAATGCTTATGGCTGCCCCAAAAAGACGATATCGGTCATCGATGTTGATTTTAACATTCAATAACAATAACGAAAAAAGTAATGGTTTTTAAAGTTACAAATGTTGTACTACAAATTTTAAAAATGTTGCTCTAAAAATTGTTCGACAAATATCATTGAAGAAATCCAACTTTACTGACTATAGAGCCATGGCTTTAAATCTTAGCCAGATACAAAAGTTCGCGAGTACAAATATTATTTTGGTTTTTGTTTTTGTTTTCTTCCTTTTTTTTTGAGACCTGGCGCGAGTAGTTCTACAGCTGTGAATTATAAAATTTTTACGAATATTTTTGTCAGTTTGTGCGTGGGCATGACAAAAGCATCTGCATACACAAAATATATAAATATATATGTATATATGTATATATATATTTGTAGACCAAGTTTGGAGAACGAAAACATTGTTGATAGCATGACAGCAGACCACAGACCATTTGGTAGCCGAACTTGGGGCAGCTGTGTGGGCGGCTACCAGAGTCAACGGTGGCTTGACGCCGCAACTCGTTCTGTCTGCTGCAGTTGCAACAACTGAGAGGTAAACGAGCTGGCATGTCCGTTGGCCACACCGAACAGGTATTGTAAGGCAATGGCAAAACAAAACAATATGGTCAGAGATTTTCTAACTAATACGCTGAAGAATGCACACTGAATAAACAAAAGTTACATTCATCTACTTCGTTCTCGAATCCATTTGAAGCGTTGGGGTTTGCGTGTTCTTGACGCAACATTTGCGGCTGTTTATGTTTTTGAGGTCTCATATCGTGGTTAGCCAATTGTTATGCGCACTTTGTTTTATTGCAAACACGCACACACACTACACACACACACACACACACACACACACACTGGGATCAGAATCCTGGCTTTTTGTTGCCGCTGCCGCTAGTTGCGGTGACATTTTGCGTTCGGGTCGCCGTCGTCAAAACCATCGCCATAGCCCATAGGTGTTAATAATTCAATTAGCAGTCGTTTATGTTAACGTTGCGCAAAAACACAAAAAGGCAAAAAAATAATCCAATGTAATGCTCCACGCAACTGTTACCACGAGGAGCCAAAGTTGTGATGCCTGTGCGTGAGCTAATTGCTGTTGTTGTTGTTGTTATCCTTGTTGTGTGTAGTGTATTTTAGTATGTTATGGTGTGGTGTGGTGTGGTGTGGTGTGGTGTGGTGTTTGGTGTGGTAGCAAATGTTTAATGTTTGTTCCGGCCAGTAAACAAATGATTTTGATTGCTCTGTCTAGCACTGAGCAGCATGCTCAGATTACAGCTCGTTTTATGATTGTGCTTGTCATCATACAGAGTTTAAGGTGCGTAAGAATATACATACATGTATATATTCACACACACACACACACACACACACACACACGCACATCTGAGTGCAGTTCAGTTGCAGAACGGTAAATGGCATTCCATTCCAATCAATTGATATGGGACAGAAATGTCATCGCCATCCAATCTTAGCTGCAACAAAAATGTATTGTTTTTATTGCGATTTTTGTATATATATATATATATATATATATATATGAAAATGTTTGATTACCTAAGTAATCTGAAATATATATTTGTGTATTTCGTATGTTTTCCATTTTTATTATTTTTATTTTATAAAGTTAAAAAGTTGGCATCCCTAGTAAAAGTGTGTTTCTTCTGGTATTTGCCATTCAACGGTCTTCAAAGACTCTAGAGAGTTGTGGTATATTCTCTATGGAGATATGATTATATGATCAGCAATATGCATAGGCCTCTAAATTTATCGGGAAAATATGTGTATAAGCTTACATTACGCATTGAAGCATTGCTTCTATATATTATAGGCCGATTGTCCAGTGGAATATGTTGCTGTTGGATTGTTTCTTTGGCTGTTTGTGGCATTATTTACTGTTAGGCAATTTTTGTCTCTTGTTGTGCTCTTTGGAGAAAGAAATCCGGATTAAGGCAGAAAGTGCATTTGGTTATCGGTTTCTTAATTATTTTTAAATAAATATTCTTTGTACACAGCTGTGCAATGCCCACAGGACACCAGGACAGGCCCATAGCCCACAGATCAAACTAAATGACATTTATTGTCAGTTTTTGGATCAGTACAATGCGGATGCAGCTGCAAAAATCTGTCTCTGGCCAAATGTCTTTCCATATTTTTCATGCACAATTTCAGGAAGGAGTTTGCAGGAATGGATATGGAAATGGAAGCTCGTTTCCATTCTACACTCTCCTCCCACCGACTCCATCCTTCAACGCTGCCTCGGTCACGGCCTCTCTCTCTCTCTCCCCCTCTCTCTCTCTCTCCCTCTCCCTCTCTCTCTCTCTGTCTGCTTTGTGTATATGTATGTATATTTTACTTGTCTGTATTTATTTATTTACGTGTCCAGGGCCATATCCAGCTGGTTGCAGCCCGCTCGTCGTCTGGGAAATGAAGAATATTGCACTGGCTGACAAATTTATTTCGTTGCCGTTGGCGGCTTTTTATTTTTCGTCAGCTTTTTGCAATGTGTCAGCCCTGCCATGCATATTAAAATGTTGAAATATCCACATTTACTACGGTATATTCATTATTGAATACTTTTTCGTTACAATTTATAAATATCATAAGCAAAAGTGAATGCAATTTATATTTTTACAGCTGCTCGAATCCACAAATTGTTCAAAGCGATCAATTCAACAATTAATTATGTATTTTTAACAACGTGG